>JAOBAY020002835.1:0-25820 GCA_025331085.2 Zoanthus sociatus | reverse complement strand
ACGAAACGTTAAGTTAAATATATATTTGAAATCTACAACATGCGTTGTTCTATGATGTTTTTAACCGCAGTTTCTTTGATGTTTTTAATCAAGTTGCGATGGCCAGCGAAGAAAAATATTTATGATGTTAAAAATGACTTGTTTTGTTTAAATGCGTATCTCAGCTCAACACACAAAACAGATTCAGTTGAAAAACAAAGTTATCTTATTAAATATACATTTAGCTGATTGTCTCATACTACGTGTTTTCCCAAAATCAAATCAATTATAAAAATTTCATTTGGGTTCCTTGCATGGAATTCGTGGTTGATGGCCGGTTATGTAAAGTTTGTCTTATGACAATGAGAGAGTTACAACATGCTGGGAGGATTTACAAAAGAAACATATTCACTTTAGAAAGATGAACAAAAAATAAAATTCATTATTGTTTGTTAAAAGTCTTGCCCAACGCCCCCAATGTTTCCTGAGTTAGAAGTAAGTCATGTGATAGTTGGAAGAACACGTGTTTCGTACGAATAGTTCAAAGTCAAACTCCGCAGTTCCTCTTTAAACAGCAACAGGTTGTTTGTGTTAAGTGTTGGGAGGTTTTCGGAAAACTTTATTTGTTTTTGCTCAATTAACCAAGTTGCAATAAACCAAATTACTTTATCAGTTCTAAAGTAAACTTTAATTATTTCCCGGCGAAAGTTAATCCTCATTGTAATAAGCATTTTGGCGGAAAACATTGAAAGATATAGTACGTAAAGAAAAGTCCGCTTTCTGTCATTTTTAAAATCTTATTGATGTTCATGACTCACTCTCTTGCGTGTTGCGGTGAGCAAAATTAACAGTGGACTAGAGAGAAAATGATTGCCTTTTGGCATGGTGTTTTTGTCAAAAACTGGGGATTATATATGACAATAGGGCTATTGTTATCCACCATTTATCAAAGCACTTCGTGGGGTGTTTAAGCTGCGAGATTCCAAAAGCACTATTTAATTTAATCTGCTTGACCGCTAACAAGTCAGTCATAGTCCGACATACGTGGTTAACACGTCATTGATTTCAAGTTATATTGCAAATAAGACAGACAACTTGAGCTTTTTACAATAGAAAAAGAAAAACAACTTAATTCAACGACACAAGCAATATATTACGGCCTATTATGTCTGAGTGAAGCTTTGTAAACGTTTTTTTATGATAAAAATTTCAATACGTGCACTAAATATTTCTTCAAACAAGTTACTTCAATTGTCTTTTAAGAAGAGTAGATTGAAAATTATCTACTTTACATAAATCTTCAGTCTGAGTAACATCGTGTTTAGAGCATTGCAAAACAAAAGCCAAGGTCAAATTGCGGATTTAATATTTGTTTTATTTTCATTTTCACATTCACAATGAATGATTTGGAGTTTTACGCCGGAAAAAAGTGACAGCTATCTTTATGAAATTTCAGTAAAGCCCAGATGACATATTGTAGTTTATTGTTGTTTGCTAGGTTTCGCACTAAACTTGTTTCCTCTCGCGACATTAAGGCTACAATCGCCACATGACATTACATTAATGACAAATCTCCGTTTCAATCTAATCTCAAATGTTTACCCATAATTTTTATCTGCTATTAAAGTCTCAAAATCCAGTAGACACTTAGCCTGTTGCAATGAACTCTGCTGACACTACCGTCAATTATAGTTCCTGTTGGATTTATAAAAATCCCTCTTCATTTGAAGAGACTTATCTCTTCTTTCTGATAAACTACAGGATTTTGTTTAAAGATATTGGACAATTTGCTGTTTTATATGTTCAACTTCAAAAAGAAACAGCTCCGAGAAATTTTTTTAAACTGACGAGCGATGAATGGTCATTAATTCATACCTACATAAAACGAAAATAAACTTTCTCCTTCAAAATTTTTATGCCACTTTTTATTTTAGTTGAAGCCGCACGTCATAAATATATACTTTGGCTCCTTGCATATCGCATGAGATTTTAGATAAGCGGCCACTTTGTAGAAATTTGATTAAAGCATGTACCATTTCCGACATATCATGTACAAAATACTGACTAGTATTCCAAACGGACCGGAAAACATTTAAATATTGATTCAAAGTTGTGCTATCAACTGTAATTACCATTTTGGGAAAACAATTCAGCCACAACACAGTGCGTCTTTGTTTGGACCAACTGGGAGAGAGCAGCAGTTATTTTTAGCGATGACTTGTTGTGTTTATATTCGTTTCACAAAGTCTAAACACTTATTTTATTGCGAGCCTTTGATTTGACCTGTTTGTGTACCACTTTGAAAACAAGTGATCACAGTTGGTTACAGTCGCGAGGTAAGATGCTACCTTTGTAATAACACGTTTTCTGCTTTCAGGAATACATGGGGATTTTGGATAATTTATATTTCAGAAAAAATTGATAATTTCCTGCAAGAACAGGCAATAGGCAATACAACGAGTTTTCAAAACGAGAAATGACTAATAACTAAGCCTTGGAATTTTGTCGATACTGCTTCATTCCTTCAAACTGAGAGACGCTGGAAGTAGAGCAGAGACGTCTAGAGAAATATTTTAAGGAATTGTTCAGTTTCTTTCGAAACAAACTGCTATTGGAAAGTCTTTAAATAGTGTATAGATATCTTTATTGTTGAAATACCGAAGAAAATAACTTTTGGAATTGAACACAATGACTCGTTTCCTTTTGTTTGCCTTACTGTTATCGAACTAACATTTGTGGAAGAAATGGAGAAAGCCATTTTGTGCATATGGTATAAACACCTATTTTTTAGTTCACAAAGTGCCTTGTTTACTCGTGTGTGTTAAAGCTTGTAAATAACACCCACACGCTCGCTACATTTAAGATATGGAGCAAACCGAGCACGCCTCTTTTTAGCACCTCATGGAAATAGCTAGCCGGAGAAACCAGTCTAATATAGCAACACAAGGCTTTATAAACATGATGTTCTTTGAGTTTAAGTTTATTTCTTAATACCAGTAAAAATTGTTGTAAACTTTTAATGTTTTAAGGCCTAAAGTTGGCGTGATTTATCACAAAAGTGACCTACGCCATTTTAATTTAACTATACCTAGGGCGATCAACAACAGATACTTTCACGCCTCTCATAATTTGGACCACCGGACATCCTATCGCAAGTCTTTAATTTTGTTCCGGAAAAGGCAAATCTTGTTCAATCTGCTTCTCATGTAAACATTTTCAATGCCAATGAATCAAAAAGTGCTATATTCTAAATATTTTAAAGCTGTTAAGTTTGGATATTATGAAGGAGATCACTCTCGACTTGGTTTTGTTTATTCCCAGCGAGATACTTTGAGTTTTGGTTTTCAATAAGCATTCAAACAAGCAATAGATAGATACCAATACTAAAGCATTAATTAAAAGCTTTTTCCCAGATAATAAGAACAACTTTTGCTGTTCTGCGATTTCCCAAAGCTTGCTAGATCTTTTTGCTGCTTTCTAAAAAGCTATTGTTGAAACCACTTTCTCAATGCGTCTTATTTATTTTGTACTGGCAAGTTTCTCATCTTTAGTTAAATCAAGAAAATGGGTTGCTTTTTACTTCCTAAACATTTTACCACTTTAGGAAGAAAAAATACTTGGCTTATTTTGGCGAAAACTGAGCTTTTCTAAATATTTTCCCGCATTACACGGACCGTCGCACGTTTACCGCATGCGCGCAACAATTATCTTAGAGTTAAGATACGATTGGCTGAGATCAGGCGACATGCCGTGGTAAAATTCTGAAACTGTCCAGAGAAATGAAATATTGATAAGACAAGTGCCCGGACTTTATATTTTGTTAACTATTCAACCAAACAATTTCCTTCCCTGGTTTGTGGTTCAGATAGAGCCAAATGTGAAAGGTCATCAGTTCACAAAAGAAGCCAAATTGTCTACAAAGTAATGGCATGTTCGAGTTTATCTGGTCAATCCACTTGGATGCATTGTTCAGCGCTAGTTATCTGTGTAAATGATATAATCTCCAATTTGATAGGAGTGGATCAATCTAGTTGGTCCAAAAGTACTTAATAAAAAGTCAATACGGAACAAATGGCGAAATGCCAGCTTTGCTCCTAATTATCAAGTTTTTTTTTCACTGCAAGAAAACCCCATTTTGTTTCATTATAAAACGTATTTTGTGTTTAGTTTTCAACTGACTCAAGTTATTTTTCAGATACAGCATTTTTCCCTAATCATAAACATTATGTCTTCTTAAAATCCTTTAGCATTCAGATTAAAACTTAAAGAGTACAGAAAACTTTCAAAATCAAAAACTAAAATAATCAGAAATAAATCTCATTATATTTGCGAGTTACAAGACCGTTCAAGGCAAGAAATTCTGGATGCAAGTGAGATATTCAAAACATGTCTTCCCTTTCGTGAATTTCCGACCATACGCTTTTGCAAGGGTTTAAAATAACGAGCAGGAAATATAACTTAAAGCAAGTTAATATCTCGATACCATGCAAATGATGAGTTAAATTAATATAATTAATATGTATAAAATTGAAAACGAATAACTATCATGAAGTTTTCGTCGTCTGTACTAAAATTTTTTTATGTCAACCTTGGGTGATCATTAAATCGCTGGCTTCAGTGTTTATTATAAATAAGTTTTTCATTACAAAAGGTCGTTAAGAGCTGCAACGTGTTTATTTTTCAATTTCAAAAATAACTTTTCTTATTAT
Organism: Zoanthus sociatus; assembly: GCA_025331085.2. Taxonomy (NCBI): domain Eukaryota; kingdom Metazoa; phylum Cnidaria; class Anthozoa; order Zoantharia; family Zoanthidae; genus Zoanthus; species Zoanthus sociatus. Next base: position 21,132 of record JAOBAY020002835.1, on the reverse strand, counting down.
TGTACGGTATTTCCAATCTTCCGTTTTCTTAAAAAAAGCTGTCAATGAGTGGGTGCGGTACCTTAGAAAAAGATAATCTCGTATCATCTAGCAGTTCGCCCAGCATTACGACCGGCTAATTACTTCTCTTATTTACGCAGTGCGGCAGATGTACAACCTATTGTGAACAATTTAAACCGGAAATATTCTATTTTATAAAATCGGTTTTGAAATAGATCTATGTTATGAAGATAATTTTAATTAATCATTTCGCTGTGTTGCATGGTAAAGCCGAAAGTAAAAAACAGAAAAATAAAAAAGTAAAAAAGTTTTCACGCGCACAAATTCGGAAAACTTTTTTTTATGTAAATACACTTTTGAAGTATTTGATCCGAGGTTAAGTGATATTTTAAACTGTTTGCTTAGTTTGTAGTAAAATTCACATTTACTGACCAGCATTTGCCAAGAAACCTTTTAGCAATCTACAAAAACATAAGCGCACAGCTATTAACTCATTTAACAGTTACTGTCTGTCTTTTTCTTTGTTCTAGACGTTCCTAGAGAAACACAGGTCTTTCAGAACTTCCTTCAATCTAGTCTTGTTTCTTGATTTATTTTTTCCCTGCAGCCACGGGTTTTTTTTGGTTTTTGTCTTCATTGGCGTATTGGTTGCTTTAAAAGTTGTTTTACAGTTTGTGCTGTATATTCTTTTTGTCAAATTGTAAACCCATTCTGAAAAACCAGCCATTAAACTCTTAGCTTTGGCAATACTTTGTAAAGCATTCATTCATATATCTTAGTAATCGGTTTACAACCCCCCCTTCCTGGCCCCCTTCAGGGCTTCTAACATTAGTTTCGTACTTTTATTTCATTTACATTTAGTAGTTTTTAAATAACAGCTGGTGAACAAATGTAGTTTGTAACTATTTTTGCCACATAGGTGTACAGACAATCTTTGTTCAATTAGCTTATATAAGTGAAGCTATTTTGGACTGAAAGATAGCTGAGGAAGGGCCTTCGATGGCATGCATACATCTTTTTTTATAACAATTATTACCAACGAGACTGAAAAACCAAAAACGTAAAAAATATGCAGTGAAAAACGTATATTTTAAGCCGACTACAAGAAAAGGTCAATAGAACTTGTATGCGGGACCTCAGTCCCCGGCATAGAAACTCATTTAGAACTGAAAGTGAAAGCCTTTACTTATGTATTGTCATTGCTAGTTAGAGTAAGCCAAATACAGTGAAAACTCGATTTAATGAATCTCTGTTTAATCACGACGCCCAATTGTAGACTGTACGGTAAAATGTATGGGACAGAACCTCGACATATAACGAACCTTGATTAACGGACTTTGATTTAATGCCGAAATTTCAGGTTTTTTAAAAACAAGTAACTTTGTCAGTCACAAAAGATAAACCGATACAAAACAATGACGCTGTTTTACAAAGTACTGAATCTCGAAAGAGCGTACTATTTGAATATATTTTAATGTGAATTCGTTATTTTGAGGTTTTACTATTATACACTATTATAAGAGACTCGTTTATAAGAAACACTTATTAGTTTAATAAGTTAAAATCATACGGCTAAATTAGATTATATGTAGTCAAACCCTGCATTATGAAAAGAAGAAACTGAGATAGCCTTTTTGTTATTTTTTTTCAGCAGCATTATAGCTGTCTGTTCAGATATCTATTTACTTGCTAAACAGTATATTTTATACAAGAAGCTTTTTTACAAGAACGTCAGGCGGAAAATTGGCCAAAATTTATGAACATGCCAAGAACGAACCTGAGGCTGAGGAATGGCCGAGAACTTTATTTTCATTACATTACACAGCGCCATAGTCGATAATACAATGTTGTTTGCAACTAGAATGAAATACTTGAAAATTTTACAAGAACAATTTGCACGACTCATTATTTTCTCTTTCTGTATATAAAATATTGATGCTCGCGTATCTTATTAGTTCATAGTAACATACAGAGTCTATACAACAACCAGTGACTAAATTTTGTTTCATAAACAAAACACGATAAAAGAAAAAGTCATAATTGTGCTTAACAAAACTTTGGCGAAGGCAAGTTTGCTTTTTTTAAGAAAATTAAGCACTAGATTTAGTTGGTTTCTTGATAAGCCGCAAAAAATGCCGATTTTAGTAAAAATTTTGTAGAGTTTATTCTTTAAGCTTCAGATGCTTTGAAACAGATGTGCACATCTTTTAGTTCAGTTGCATCGGTCTCCGACATGCATCATTGTATATACATATATAGCCAGCAAACAAGCCGAAAGGTTTCCCAATTAGAATATTCAAAGTTAGCCGAAAAAAACCCCTGAATTTTATCATGAAGTCTTGAATAATTTAATGGCTGGAAAGCGTAAAACTTCTTTTCCATTTACGTTCAAATTAGGTTCAGTTTTAGTATATTTCGGTTCACAATAATTCTTTGAAGTTTCACATTGAAACTTCAAAGAAATTTCAAGCTTTTTCTTTTTATTAAGAACAAGTATATTTTACCGAGGCGCAATGTTCTTGATTTTTTGGTTGTTTCAGTGTCAATTTGTTCTGAATTTGTTCTTATTTCTGTGAGCGGTTTGAAATAATGAAAAATATCGAAACAAAAAGACAAGACATTGAAAAACAACGCTGATCGTTTGTCATTTGGGACAATAGTAGATATACTTGATGTGAAACGGTGCTTCTGTGTTTTTACTGCGCACATTGTGAACGTAAATTACAAGATTCAGTAAAGTTTCAACTAGAAACATTTTCACTTTATTTCAGCTTCAGCCTGACCTTGTTCTTAAATTATTCTTAATTTCTGGTCATACAAACTGAGCCTCGATCTCATTGTTCTTATAAAGTTTTTCTTATAAAAAAAGTGCGTGTACTGCAAGCCATTGCGCAGGTTCAGTTTAACCAGGTGCTGTATTTAGCTCAAATGTGGAATTTTATGGCAACTCTGAATTACCAGCGCCATTTGCTACTTTGCCGGAAGAGCGGAACGGCGTTCAAGTAAAATCATCTGGGAATGCTGAAATTAGGTCAAGAAATTTAGTAAATGTCATCGACTTTTTGACTACAGGATCTACAGTAAATCTATATCTATCAACAAAACAATTATTAGCATATGGCTGAAAGGAAATACGAAGAAATATTTAAAATATCGGGAGTTTTTTAAAATTGAGGAAATGAATTCTATATTTCCGCTACGACACTGGTGGCAGCGATTAGCGCTGAATCGATCTGGTATGAACTGGAAGACAGATCAGAATGCTTAATATAAGTTTGGGAGAGAAAAAAACTTTACGCGCATTTTTAATAAGAACAATTTTATAGAAACAATGAGGCTCAAATTGGCAAAAAATTAAGAACAATTTAAGAACAAGCTCTGGCTGAGGTTGAAATGAAGTGAAAATGACCGAAACTTTACTGAATCTTGTAATTTACGTTCGCAATGTGCACAGTAAAAACTATATACAAAAGCGCTGTTTCCTATTTATATTACATCTGCTATTCTTTCAAATGACAAACGTGTTCATTTTATAGAGAGATCTCGTCAATATACAGACGATCAGTGATGTTTTTCACCGTCTTGTCTTTTTTCTTTTTAGTTTTTGTTTGATCTCTCATTATTTCAAACCGCTCGCAGAAATTAATAAGAACAAATTCAGAACAAATAGAGGCTAAAGCGACCAAAACATTAAGAACAATGAGCCTCGGTAAAATTTACTGGTTCTCATAAAAAAACGTGTACTTCCTTTGACAGATTCTGTTACAACAAAACGTATGCGGAACTCGGAAAGTAAGTTGATTTTAGAGCGTTGAAAGTTTGGAAGAGAATATAGATTTAGGATCATAAAATTAAAAAGGATTTTATCAGTTAACATTCATTGATTAGTTTTACTTTTTATGTAGCTATTGCGAATTCCATCTTTTAGGAATGGCAAGTCTGTGGTTGAAAAAAAGAAAAAATAAAAACAGAAAGATTCAAAACAACCGGTCAATAAAACAAAATTAAGCATGAAATTTTTTTAAACCAACTGCATCCTAAAATGCATTTTCCTACGCTAGTAGAGTTTATCTCACGTGTTATATCGTCAACATCGTACAAAAAACACTGGGAACGAGTTCGGTGGAACTCAACCAGACTGAATTTTCAGAAGTGAAATGAGGCTGGTTACCAGGTTGTGCGGCTGAGATTTGACCCATTCTCGTCCCCAGAGCCCAACGTTTTTCTTAGCCGGCGGAGCCTTCGCCGGTCCCAGTCCTATGTGATGGCTCAAAACTGCAAATAAGACAAAATGTGACCCAGCAACACTATTTTGCTTTCAGAGCTGGAGAGACCTAAAACTAGTAGTAGAAATTTGCTTTAGAAAAATGGCGCATTATATAAGAATTTAAACCAAGACCAAAGTTTCGGTCAGGCAAATTCCAGTATTTCAGTTAAAGATGAAATAAATTTGGTGTTGCTTCAAATAACAGTTATTTTATCTTATTTGAAAATGACAAATATTTGATATTTTTTAAATAATTGTCAAATTTCATAGTTGTGGGATTTGAAATTTAAGAATTATTTTAGCCTGAAGTTGTTAAAAAATGCGTGGGAACATTGTGAACCACAACAAACAAAAGCTTTGTGTGGTCCTTTGGCTTTATTGTATGTTGGTTGATTTTTCATAGAGGAAACCAAAACTTTACCGGTTTTTCATTGCCCCAAGAACCTAAAAAATCTATTAATATCATAAAAAAGGCAGCTGGAAACTAAGTTTAGGAACTAAAAACCGTGTGTAATAAATTTAGTCATACAATATTTTCTTCACTTAACTACTTTGATTTGATTTGCTTGTTGCTAAGGAAGCGGATTCACCTCAAAAAGCCCAAATTCCTGATTTGGCGGCGGAGGCCTTTCTTTGTGTTAAGAGGTTTTCAGCTCAAGTCTTGTGTTCAAGCGCCCAGCTGTATACAAATATTGTATAAAACACTTGTCTATTGTTCTTTATATGGCCCGATGTTAGCGGTAAACTTTTCCGCAATCAATTTAATTACATAATTTTTATGCGAGGTTGCACCTAAAAAGGGCAGTATTTTCTTCGTTTCTTTTTGTACGATTTAATCCCGAACTGGTTTACAAGTGTGATTTGTTTTAGGATTACAAGTACACAAACGAGTTTTAGCTAGCCGCTCTTGCATTTATATTTTGCTGGCAACCGTTAAGTTCTTCTGGACCTGTTTAGTTTTGTAGGTGGATTGCTGCGACTTCAATAAACTCTCGGAGAGTACAAATTGAACCGTACTGCAAATAATAAATAAGTACTACAGTGACAGCGCTATCATTGTGTGATAGATATAGCAACGAATAAAGAAGTAATACCGAAAAAGGACAAAGAGAACTCTTGAATGAAAGTTTCTGACTTAGCCGATAAAATATGGTGCAAATGGACAGCTTCAAAGGATGCATGGCTGATGAATTTACGTGTCATTTCTTTTACAGGAACTAAATGTCTAAAACCAGTAGCGAACTGTGCTAACTCTATAAAATCAGCTTCTTACACTACTTAACTCAGCTTGAGATAACACTTTCAAATTCGAGTTTAAACTTGTGTAGGTTATTTAAACTCGCCAACGCACTCCATAATTGGACATATTTTTTCCTTTCACTTTTTTCACGATTTTTAAACTTCCTTTTTCCTCAAGGTAGAGATCGTTTGACGTTTAGGAAAACTCCGCGATTATTTCAAATTTACTTTGCTCAAGAGATTCCGTAAAATAATATTGGACATAATGCCTTTTATAAATGTCTTCCCAATGTCTATTCAATTAATATTTCCCTTTTCCCGCATCTGTGAAGCTCTAAGACTGGAGTTTGGGGTGCGGTACAAGAAGTGACACAAACTTAACACGCGCCCTGCCTTAATTCATTTTTACCGCCCACCAGTTGGTATATAGGGAAATAAATAGCACATCCGACCGTGACGACACCATTTTCAGTTGGTGACGGTTTTGCTAGCGTTCACTTCCATGTCGACCTTGGGCTTTGAATCATGTGGACTTAATTCACGGCTAAACCGTTTCAATTATGTGTTATGAAAAGAAATCTCATCCAAATTTATTAATACTGAGACATTAAGGACAATCAACTTGGACATTTTTTACTGGTAAGTCACAACCAACTCTCATCTCTCATTACTGTTCAACAAAGCCAATTTAAGATGGACTGATATGTCAGTTCGATAGACATCGATATTGGCAAAAAACCGGCTCTTTTTTTTCAAATTTATAGTCTAGAAATTAAATAAACTTTAGTTAAATAGTTTATAATGCTATATGAATACGACTTGATTTCGATATTGTTCACTTGGATCTAAATTTCAAATCAACGCTAAAGTACTACTAAACTTCGTGAGCTGTGGTGAAACACGACCAATCATACTATCATCAGAAAATTTTGATTACCAACCAGAGAATTCTTATTAAGACTGATTTTAATTATTATTTACACGGCTTTAAAGTTTTTCTTGTCTACAAGAGCTGTATTGCCACCAGAGGCTTTCTTTGCAGCCATTTACGGTCGATTTCTGTGATGCGCGGTAGAAGGCGTCAATCAGCTGGCTCTATCGAGTGTACGTGTGTGAAGTGGGTTCTATTTGACAGTCGACAATGTAGTAATCCATGCAATTATATGACTTATCTTTACTTTTAATATCAATGAAATAATTATACCTCATTGCAATATCAATGATCTCTCTTTAGGGACGAGGACAGTTCTTCTCTTCGAATCCAAAAATAAAATGTCATGGGATCACGAGTAACAAAAATTTTGTGTTCTCAGTTCATCAATATACTGTTGAAACTCTTGCATTCGTTTACTTTGCGCAGTCGTTAAAAAATCGTTTCAACACCAATGAGAATCCCCCGCAGCCGGTGTAACAACTAATATTGTCTCTCTTTAAACTAATAAAGTAGAATTTAAGAAACCCGTGTCACACTAAAACTTTGCCTTCACATTAACTTTTCCATGTCCATTCAAGGAAAAATTGCTCGTGTATGGATAATGCTCCTCATGCTCAGCGAATTTGAATATTACTTTCAACCAATTAATCAATGTTTGTAGGATTTATACTGTACAATGATGAATAGGGGCAGTTTAGACCAAATAATTATATAAATAGTCAGTTACGGATCATTCAACAGATGCTGATTATAAAAACCCTTAAAAATACTTTTTTAAAATAAAAAAAAATTAAAAAGAATTTAAGTACTTCGGAGAGCCAATACAAACTCAAAGCCTTTCTTTTATTTTTTCATGCCACATTACCGAAGTTCTCTTGTCAGTAACTCCGTAGGCGTAGGGTCTTTTAGTAGCAGCGAAAGAATAAATACGTCCTTTTCGTTAAAAGTAGATGTAATTTCAATAAGTGAGGTTTATAATATTTTCTTTTTGTAGACCTCTCGGACCACTGATTTTTTTGTCTTTCTTCCTTATTTAAAACATGCAGCAATTGTTGTAGGCCAGTAATTAGATTCTTCGCTCTACTGAATATAGTTTAAAATATGTCAGCTGACTTTTAGTTTTAACCGCAAAATTACCATCCATTCAAGATTCGACTTTATTTTTCTTTTCTTTAAAAAAAAACTGTGCAAACTGACTTATATTTTGTTGAAATGAACCATCAGGTTTTCACGTAGCGATCAGCAGTTACAATATTTATGCGAAAGTCCGACCATTCCAAATATTAACTGAACATGAAAATGAAAATGAAAATGAAAATGCCAGATTACATCATCAGATATCAAGTCACATTTTTAAACTGTTACAAATAATACAACAACTTGAAAACGTGTTGGCACTGAATCCAGAATGCCTAGGAATTACCTGCTAGTAATTTGTTCTTGTTTTTTTTTGTTAAAAAAGGGAAAACTCAAAATAATTAAGAAACTAAACATATTTCCCGCACCTTCATAGCCTGGTAAAAACCGAAGCGTACGTTTGAGAGAATTGAGAGCAGATCAGTGAAAACCAGAGAAGTGCTCAAAAATTTTTGCAAACTTTGCCGAGGTTTTTACCAGATAATGAAGGCACAGATAACATGTTTTATTTCTTTTATAACATTATTTCTCGTCTTATCGAAGAGAAAGACGACATACGAAGCGTGTATCAATATTAAGTCCCACGGTTTCTATCAGTAGAGTTTCCTCGCCTGAAAAATTCTTTCATTCCTTTTTACTTTAGTTTACGTCTAGTTTATGTAACAATTTTGTAATATTTTGAATGTCTGTACCTATGTTGTTTTTTTTTTCTGGCAAATAAATAAACTGCAACTGAAAGTGAAACTTTCATAAAACTGTAACTTCTCACAATTTCAGACACAACTTGGAGACAGAGGCCAACCATATTGCTCACGTCATTTTCGTGGAACACATTTGTAGATCGATCAAAACGCACGTACTAACCAAATTATTTTATAAATATTTATGATGTATACTCTTTCAGTATCAAGAATATTTTAACTCTGACGAAGGTTACAGATAGTGATCGAAAACTTAGTTTTAAAGTTTTTAAGTGTTTTGTAACGTCTTTTACTATACTTTAGATCAGCTTCAAACCTTTTAATAATAATTCTCTTTCAGTATCTCTTTACCACTACTGTACTTTGCTAGTGGACTACTGCAAACTCTGCATTTTGATTGGCTACTCTGCTAGCGGTCTATTTTCATTAGTATACACTTTTCTAGTGGACTATTACAAATACTTTATTCTAATTGCTGCCGCAGCGAGCGAGACGGCAGCACTTACTCTTACTAATTATTAATTACGCTAGTTGACTGCTATATTGGTGGCGTCTGTTGTCAACTAGTATTACTGTAATAGGGGACTATTAAAAAGTCCGGCGGAATCCTGATTGGCTAATTTACTGGGTGTATATTTTAAAATGTAGTTTGGAAATCAAATCTGTAAGCAATGTCGATTACTTTTTCACTAAAGGCACAGTAATATGGCCAACAAAATCTCCCCCATTCGTCTCGCAATATTAGTGCGAAAAAACTTGAAAATGATGCTGCGCGTTTTTCCACCCTCGTACAAACTTGTCTCGCATCAAAATAATCTGTTGCAAGTTGATTGAAAAAGTTTGTTCAGTTGCAGAAAGTAGAAGATCGTTCTATTTTTTTTGCAACAATACTTGTAGATGGTGCGCGTAGTACTACCACGGATGATCACCTTGTCTTGCAGCAAGATGACGTCGCGATCAATCACCTGTTCGTATAAGCCAATCAGAAGCAGGAATTCTTTCAACTGCAACAACTTAATCTACGAGACAAATTTGTATGCGGATGGAAAAACGCGCAACATCGCTTTTCAAACTATTTCGCAGCAATGCTGCTAAACGAGTAAGAGAATTTTGTCGCTGTTTAATGAGAGAAAAAAATAGATTGTAAAAATTCAAAAACATTTATTAGCATAAGGCTTTTATTTTACCTGCCTGCAATCCGCTCGCCTAAATTTAAAAACGGAAAATCACGTAGATATATTTAGTAACTAATTGCTGATCTGACCCAAATTGTTTTCAATGTAATTTTCAGATATTATCAATTTATGACAAAGTATTTAAAATCACTGCTATCTTCAATCGTGTGCTCTTTGCGTGTAGTAATTTTGTCTATTCAAAAAAAATCCTCAGTTTTCTTTTCAATAGAGCTTTTCATCCTAAAACAACTAAAAAAATTCAGTTAAACCTACGTTATAAAAAAACTGATGCCCAAAATAGAAAGGGTTTGTTACAGTAGAAGGTATTTTGCTACATATATACAAGAATGTCAAGAGCCCAGACACAACATTTCCATCTTTTCACAGGCATATATAACGACATAACATTCGTATCTTCCAAGACCGCTTATAAAATATCTTGAGAAAACAAACTCCGGGAACACCAACGATGCAATACTTTGCGATATCAACCTCCAACATTGGGCACAATGAATTCTTTCGTCTTTTAGCATTTTGATTTTCATGTCTGTGGCAGCTGAAAGTTCAAGGCCAGAGGGCCGAAAACCTGTTCATTAAGTCTTTAGTTACATAGCACTTTGTATTTGGCGTGGTTTCAAACTGATGCCAGTGATAAACTTGACACATACAAATCTTTCGGTAAAGAGATTTATCTTGTTCGTATCAAATTCCGAAATTCCGTGGACACATCACCGTCATAAACTCAAATCTAGCCAGATGGTATATTGGTTATTTCTGTTTCTTTTCCAAAGAGATCCTAACTTTTAACAAAACTTAGTCCTTAAAGATTAGCTGCAATCAGTGTTATTTCTCTCCAAGAACCTGTTTAAGAATGTGCAAATCCCCAATTAAAATTTGCCTAACCAATCATTCCTCACTTTAAGTTTATTTTTATCTTGACCGGAACCCCATCCTGGGCCAGCTATTTTTGTTCCCTCCAAGTTAGAATGTTTCGCAGCTTGAACTGGTAAAAAAGTCATTACTTCAAACCTATCTCCGCGCTTCCAACTGTGTATCTTATGATTTATAATTTATTTTTGAAACACAATTAACAGCATAAACGTTCAAATGAACAACAGCTATCTTTTGGGAGTTTTTCATTGATTCGAAATCTGGTTATTGGTGCTTAATTTAGAAGTTGATAAGCATTACATTCCGGTAAACTGATCGTTTCAATTCGGCAGCATTTAGCGGATAAGGCGTAAGTCGCGAGTTCTTAGTTGGCTTAGTTTACTGAGCAAAGCGCTCCACTAATTTGAACTAAAGTTCGTTTACTCTGTTTTTGATAGTGTTAACCATAAAAGCTTTGTATGTTGTACAACAACGAACTTATCGCAATTTTTTGCAGAAAAAAGGAAGCAGGCCAAAGGAAGGAAATAAGACGTCATAGTAAACTAACAGAATTTGTGTTGCACCGATATCGATTGCGTTATGATTTTTCGTTTTACGGTGATTCAAATGATTTTCAGAACAAGCAATCTCTTCCACCCAATAGAAATTTGACTATACGGTTGTCACGTGTAAATAGCTAACTCCACTGTGAGTAAAAGTACTCTGATAATACCATATCCAAGATTTGTTAACCATGTGTTGTGAAGTAAAAAGAATTCAAACAAGTCAAGTGGAATCGGTTGTTAATCGCCTTTTATTTCAGAAATATATTCTTTCTTTTCGTAAATAATAAAAGCTTTTATAAAACTGTTGATTTCTTTAAATGTGATTTCATAATATATTTATAGTAATAACATTTTAACTAAATTAGTGTGAGGCCTCATTTGAATTTTATTATTGTTTAGAAAAACATAGTTTGTCATACAAAAATGGCCGGTCGATTAATGACCCCCTACTTGCGAAAATTTCTTAGATATTTTCAAATCCGAGCTTAGAAAATAACGGAAAGCGGGGTTCATATAGGTAGATACCGTGTTGAAAGTGTTATAGTTGTAGTAGACAGTAGCAATCGTTTCGCTGCTAGTATCCGCCTCGTGGTCCAACATTTTTAATGTTTAAATGTAACTTTTATTTACTTATGCACAAAAAGAGGCGCAATAACGCGCGACGACCTCAAAAATTTGTGAACAATGCTCTCTTTTGTAACCGGAAATCGCTGTCTTTTTCTGCCCGTTACCCGCAGGTAATGAACACAAAATCAAGCTTTTGCAAATAATACGATGATTTTCTGTATTTCCACACCAGCAACCGGGAAGATACCAAACTTTGAACACAGAAAATTAGGATGAATTAAACTGGTTCAGTAGTTCTGATTGGCACACAGTATGGTCCCTTATTAGGCCAGGGAGCAATGTCTGGCATTCCAATCATTAAGTTATCATTTCCGCTGCGAACAGATTCCGATGATTTTTAGCTATTTCCTAAGAGAATTGAAAATAACAACAACGTCCAATACAGAGAAAACAAGATCGGCAAACATTTACGCCAAAATCTATAGCTAAACATCGTGTGTTTATTGACACCACTCTTACAGTAATAATTTGACCGGAAGTCTTACAAAGCGATGACGTCATCTCAAATGTCAACTGAACCCACAAGCTAAGCCCCTCCTTCAACAGATTGACGTGCATTCGCGATATTCCACCAGTAGACTCGAATCTGTCTAGCAAGCGTGCTCATCGAATTTACTAGAACTGCGAAATGTAGTCTTGTTTTTAAACATGGTTTTTAAAGAAAGTGATCTAGATCCATTAGAATTCACAGTAGCAGTCACAAATGAGGACATCTATAGACTTGACAATTATAAAATTCAGTTGAAGAAGCTATTTGATGTTCAGTTAGCTTGGAAGAGAGAAGAGATTTTGTCTCTGAGCCATGAACAAGATAACCAGTGGTTTTATATCACTGAAGGGTCGGCAAAAGCCAGACAGTTAGCTAAGGTGTGAGTGTGGAAATAGTTAATGTTTTGTTAGTTAAACTATAGAAATCGATTAGTTGTTTTCTGTACAAACGTACACTTCACATCCGATTTGTATTCACTCGTATTTGTTGTTTTTCAGGAATATATTAAGGCCGTCTTCCAGCCTGAAATAACTCAAGTTATTAATGCAGATATTTATGGCTGCCTGAACTTAGCTGATGAAATCGAAGATATTCAAAGAACTTCTGGTGCTTGTATAACCCAGCTGAACGAGGAACTGTTCGAAATCAAGGGTTCGGAGATGGCCGCCACACTCGCGTGTTCAAAATTTGAACAAGCCATTGGAGTGTTTCAAAACAATAACAAAATCGTGGAGAACAATTTCCCAGACGGAACGGAAAACGAGCTTAAATTTTACGGCTTAAAGCGATCGGAAGTGAAGGAAGATCTACGAAAAGTCGAAGAATTGAATAATATCAATCAAAAAGATTTAACAACAACAGATCAAGAGCAACGTTGCGATACGCACTTTGCAGAAAGCAACGAAACAACACATGGCCTCGTGCGGCAAACAAATACATTATGTTCAACCGCCGTTGTAGGTTGTCCGGACCTAAAGGAACCAAACGTAAGTGAAAATCCAGAAAATTTGGGAGATTTTCTTGATAAATGCGATGCAGATTCAGGATGTGAAAAGTTAGATCAGGAACAAGAGACATTATCATCCCAGTCGCACGATAACGTCGAGACGGATTCTGAACCAACAACAATGCGCGTAAGGGACTTCGCGGCAAAACTAGGATATAAAGAATCTGAGATTTCATCTGCTATGGAGAAATTAGGTCCGGAGGCGGATAAGAATGCCATATTGCTGGAATTAGTTAATGCACAGGCGTCGATGAAACAGCTCGAAGAAGGACCTTCGGGCGCAAACTTTAAAAGCATCGTTTCCACACCTAAAATATCCGATCCAGATTATTTGAGACCAATTGTGATTGACGGCAGCAATGTAGCCATGAGGTAAGGAATTTTTGGACGTTTTTATTTTGTCTATTCATAAGTTTACTGAAGTATGGTTTTGATAAACAATACTTACCTAAAAGTTGCCATCTTGCAATGTTTCTTGCAAATGCCCCGGGCTACGGTGTGCGTATTGACGGCCATTATAATGATGTCTTCACTTTTTAAATAGCTTGTTGAATGGAAAAATTTTTCCAAATTCAAGCAGACAAAAATCTTTGCAATTATCTTGAAATACCTATGTCTTAAATATCTTGATCTGTCCAGATTGTTAACGCATCGCCATGACGGATGGCTGTGATAAAATGGTCTGAACAGAAGATTGCGCACATACTTTTCCAATTTTATGTTTATTCAAACTCAAAGTTCGTTTGATCACATCCACGTGTTTTGATTATAAGCAAAATTATCCTAAGGACTTTATTGTTAATAGTTTTCGCGCTTCGTACATGATAAAAAAGATCATCACTAGGGAATTCATAAGTAATTTTACCATTGCGTGGACGAGTGGAATTTTTAATATGCTGTCTCGAAAATTATGCAACGGTGAAACGTGCAAAAGTTACGCCAACAGTTTTCCAAACTGCTTAAAATTGAATTTTTATTTGAATGTTCAACTGCATACTAGGCATTTAAAGTCATTCATCTAAGTTTCAAAATTAACAGAAAAAACAATTAATTGATAGGTCTCAAAGTAGTGAAAAAGTCTGAAGTACGTTCAGGAATTTGCCTTTAATATTTATCAGAGACCCAGCTTGACTATTCACGAATTTACGAAGTTTGCACAAAGATTTAGTTGTGAATTAAATATCTTAGCAAAACGTTTTATGGGTGGGGTTGTTAAAGGTTAGCAGTCATACCACTAATCCATTTCTCAATTACCGCCTAATAAACTCTTTCATTCCGTTCGTAGCTTTAAATTTTATGGCGTTTTAAAAAATAACTTATTTTGTGGGTTCTGCTTGTCACATGGTGCGTTAACAGATTAAATAAAGATATTTTGATCTCTCACAGTTCGTATCCATATTCCCCAGCAATGTCTGTTGATAGCCATTCTTTTCAAATTGATGTTTTACTCATTGGTTGAAATTTTTATTTTGATCAAATGGGTATTCTGTTTTATATTAATAAACACTTTACAATGAAATTACGGTCACCAAAGAAGAGAAATTTTGAAATTTCATTGTTAGTCTTAACTAGATGCTTCAAGTATTTGCTATGTAAAAAATTAGAAACTTGTGGAAATATGATATCAGGTATTTACACAAGAGAAAAATTATAGTTTTTTTTAACCTTTTAATAATTTAACCCAAAAGCTAATATTGTCACATTCAGTATGAATAAATCATTGATTAGACTTGAGAAAGGTTGACCATTCCTTAAAATAATATTAATGCATTTATATAGAATTTATATTTAAAGTTCATTGCTTTACAAGTGAATACAGGTTCGTAGATAGTCCACAACAGTGACTAACATATTGAAACATTAAGAAATGACCTTGATATAAGGCCACTTAAAAAAAATCCTGGTTTATCATCAGCACGTGCACTGACTTTTACCAGCGCATTCACTTTTTAAAATTTTTTAAATAAAAAAATATATGATGAAAAAGTCCAGAAATATTTTCCATTTTACACAACAATCAATAGAGTGACAAACCATTCGGCCAGCAACATATTACCACACTTGATTCCTTTTCTATGCATTTGTTTTAAACCATTTAAACTCCACCAAACACTCGTTTAACCATTCAAACTCCACCTTAGAAATGTGACTTTGTCCAACTTAGTTTAGTAATCGGTGGTGCAGATTTATTCCCGAACTCAACAGTCCGTAAAAGCATTAACCCTAAAAAAAAAAAGTGCCCTCCCTCAATAAATTTTGAGAAAATTTTGATGATAAATGGGGACCTTTTTTTAGTGATCTAAAAGGCAGACTACAACATTAGGATCACTACCCTGCTTTTTTCAACATGAAGTGTATGGAGAAAAATGGACTTTGATAGTTGGTATATAACAAAGATAGGTATTACCCAGACAGTATGGGGTATGGGGTATATTACCGAGACAGTATGGGGTATAGTGTATAGGGCACTATAATCAATCATACAACAGTGTGATTGATTATAGTGCTAAAAAAGTTATAAAGAACATGACTGATTGATTGATTTGATAATTTCTTCTTGTAGCCATGGAAACCAAAGAGTATTCTCATGTCGTGGAATAGGAATTGCTGTTGATTGGTTTCTGCAGCACGGCCACAGAGAAATAACAGTATTTGTTCCGCAGTGGCGAAAGGAAGCTTCAAAAACAAACTCTCCTATTATAAACCAGGAGGTGCTAAGAAGACTTGAGGATGATCATTTTTTGAAATGGACACCAGCACGGATAATTAGAGGAAGGAGAGTTACATGCTATGATGACAGATATATCGTCCAGCTAGCCAGTGAGAATGATGGTGTCATTGTATCTAACGATGCATTTAGGGATCTTGAGAATGAATGTCCTGAGTTTAAAAAGGTTATTGAACAACGACTATTGATGTACACATTTGTTAATGATCGGTTCATGCCGCCTGATGACCCCCTTGGACGGCATGGCCCAAAACTAAAAGAATTTCTACGCAAAGGAATGGGTCAGTTGTGTCCATATGGTCGTAAGTGCACCTATGGGAAGAGGTGCAAGTACCTTCATCAAGAAAGAAATTCAAAAAGTGAAGCAGAACTTACTGCAGGACTCGTGAATGGTGACCAGTCACTTCCTGTATTACCCGAGATACCTTATGGTGATACAAGACCAATTGAATCACACCCAATACAGTCTCGCCCACTTCCACCACTCCCTGAACAACAGATACCAGCAAACATTCTCTCGAAGCCACTACCACTACCACCAAATCCTTACCTTCAGACTGCATTCAACATGTCGCAACTTTTTCCTCCAACCCTTCGAAGTAATGGCCAGTCCAATACAGCTATCAGGCAAATCAAGACAATGTCCGATCCCACACCAACATCACAGGAATTTGATGATGTTCAGGAACAGATGGTTTGTCGCAATTTTCATCGCATCATGAGTATGCCCAGTCTGGATGGTGCATCAATGGGTCCTGCACCCCAGCTGACAGGGCATCCCTCACCACATGGTAACCAGTCACACATTGTAACCAGTAATGGTACATTTGCTACAAGTATATATCCACATAACCATCCTGATGTATTGTCTGGTCGAATGCCAATGCACCCTGTTCCACCCCATGCAGGAGGGAGTCGACCAGCAAGTGGTGAATGGTTACCTGATGAGGCATATGGTGCTTGTGGGGGTTATCAGCTTTATTCTGCACAGCCTCCGCCAGTGCCACCACGGTATCACAACAACCAGCCACTCCCTAACCAAGCTTCAAATTATGATATGGCAGGCAATCACTGGGGTATGTCATATTCACAGCAACCGCACGGCTATCCATTGCCTTATCAGTTCACCCAGGGTAACCTAGCATATTATGACAGAACTTACTCAAGAACACCATATCATGGTCAAGGAAATACCTTTTTCAGGTCACGTGCCCCTCCCATAGTTGGTAATTATGAAGTAACAGATAATCCTGGTTCACAGGATGAGCTCCGAATAAAAGCCTATGAAAAATTGACTGAAGTTTTCCCTGAGAGTGGTGAAAAAATCCTCAAAATTCTTGATGACCATCCTGAAGTCTCTGACATTAAAGAATTAATGGAGTATATGTTAGAAGAGAAAGATAAGTAAAAGGTTTTGTGGACTCATGTCATTGATCACTTCCATATGTTTATATGTTGTGGTTCAATATTTTCCTTGGTTCAGTTTTTTTTTTTTCAAACCAGTTTATTTTTCAAACCAGTTTAATTTTTCTACATTGTTTATTTTTATCAACTGTCTGAAAAAAGGCTTTTATTTTAATTTAGCGGTATACCGGAAACATTCTACTCCATATATCTTCCTCCTCATATTTCACCCACTACTCAACCCACCCACCAATAATTTTCTACTTGCCTCCTCTTATGCCCCCCCTCCTGTTCTTAATATCTTTTACCTTACACTTCCAAACTTTTTTTGTTCTCATTTTTGAATTTGGTTCAAACCACGAATTGAACTACTAACTTTTAGATTTGTAGTTCTGCCTCATCTTCACCACACAGGCAACCATTGCTAGCATGCCGATTCTAGGTATCATTGGTTTTTGGTCTCCAACAGATATGAGAAAAATAAGCTGGTTTGAAAAAAAAACTTGTTTGAAAAAAAATTGAACCAAATGTATACTACTTATAACATAAATAATTATATTATTAAATAAAATATACAATATATTGTTTTATAAGAAACATGGATCTATTGAGATTATCCAATGTATATCAAACGTTGATTTACCTATCAAAAAGTGCCACAATACTTATTTTTTGTATTTGGATACATGGTGTCAAGGATTTATTAATAACAGAAGAATTTGTGTTTTATTTCATGATTTTTTATGCAAATTAGTTTTCGTTACCAAATTTTTGGTCTTTGTTTTAATTTTTTTATTTTTGGGGGAGATGGAGAGGGTGTTTGAAGGAGAGGTTTTGTTTGAGTTTAAGTGGACAAATTCCGAGCCTTTTTACAGAAATTTTTTAAAAAAAATATAGTTTTCTAAAATACTTTTTTAGTCTTTTCAGAGCTTTGGCTCAGATAAAAACAGTAGGTTAAGAAGTTTAGTTGATAAACCACACCAGTAAGGTTTTTTAATATTCATAATAAATCATTTTGGTGTTTTATGTAACCATTGTCAACTAAAGTTGATTGATAAAAGTAACTGGAGATTTTGTTAGACTCCCAACTTTGTATAGAAAATATTCATCTAAGCTTTATTAAATTATGTATATTTTAAATGTAAGTTCAGTTAGTAATAGTATTACCTTTAAGATATTGAAATACTTGTAAGTTATTTCAATGAAAGATGGCCCTTAAACGTTTTGCTAGTAGTTTGCATTTATTCAAATTTACTGAAAACTCTTAGCTGTCTGTGACAAACTTTTAAAAAAAAAGATCTAAATTTTCTGCTGATCCTTACGTTTTAGTTGAGGCATCTAGAAGTTCATCTGCTGACAATTTTGTTAAATGTTTGATTAATTTGCAAGGTGAAATAGGGAAGTAGTTGAGTTTGTCAAACATTTTTCATTCTTGTCATCCAAATGAACTTCTGCATACTTAGTACCTCAAAGGTAACTGTGGCGTTGAACTGGTATAGTTCTTAAAGGGAAACATTTTGGAAACGCGATGCGTTGTGTGCTTAAAACAATTGTATATCTTCAGAAAAACCCCAAATGAATTTTTTTAAGAAATTCATAAAGAAAACAATTATATTTCTGGAAGTTGTGTTAATTTGGGAAATACATTTCACATGTGTTAAAGGAAGGATAATTATTAAGAAAGGGTCATCCTGACAAATTCTTTGCATTTGGGCCATGTTTTCATTAAATTTTCATTTTAAAAATCACACACATTAATGGTAGTCTCACTGAGTATTGCAACATTTTGCAACTGATCATTTATGTTATTCAGTAATAGTTGAAAACATTTTTTGGATTCAAATAAAGTAAGCAGAGTTGTAGTTGTTTAAAAAAAATTCGTGGTTGTTTCATCTTGCAGTGTGCTAGATACAAAAATTTGCAGATATTCAAATACGTTCATTACTTGTTTTCTTGCATAAAACTGCACGAAAAAGTAGCAGAAAACCAACAAAAATATGTAAAGATTTTGTTTTTTAAGGTACCAAGTAACCAGAATAAAAAAAAATTCAATACAAATTCATATTATCCAAAAATCATTTCAATTGGTAACAACTTTTTACTAAATAATGCCAATTCATATATATTTTTTGTTTTGCAAAAAATATGCACAAGAAAAACACACACAGGAATAATATTTTTAAAAACCATTGAAGTTTGTAACCTGAGCTGGAGAGAATAATACATACTTTTTAGACAAGCCTAATTTAGATACTTATCAGGGCTCGAAATTGCAACTGATACGGTCGCATTTGCAACTATATTTTTCCATTTGCGACTACAACTTCAACAGCGGTCGCAATTTTTGCGACCAATCTTCTTCTCCGACAGCTAATACCAAAACAAAAATTATTTCCATTATTGTTTTACATTATACATTTATTTATAAAGAGGTGACAAAAAATTTTTTCTAAGTTTGTTTGAGACTTCTTTTGTGTAAGGCTTCATCGGAAAGACTAGCCCGAAGACTAGCATTAACTGTCACATGAATTTATTTCTTTAACTTGAACCTAATTAACTATACCTTTCAAACCATAATCACGTACGTCAGAATTTTTTGATTTTGCGACTAAAATTTTGTGACCAGTCGCAAAAATGCGACTATGAAATTTGTTTAATTTCGAGCCCTGGTATAGTATAATGCAATCTTATGTTTCATTTTTATTCTATTATTCCATTTATTTTACCCGCCTAGGTAGTTTTTGTGGGACCTTTTGAGCATCATTCAAATATTCTTCCTTGGAAAGAAACTGGTGCAAAAGTAAGAATAGAGGACTTAACATTCGATTCAGTGTTGATGTTAT
The DNA here is from genome assembly GCA_025331085.2 of Zoanthus sociatus. Lineage (NCBI taxonomy): Eukaryota > Metazoa > Cnidaria > Anthozoa > Zoantharia > Zoanthidae > Zoanthus > Zoanthus sociatus. Next base: position 1,145 of record JAOBAY020002835.1, on the reverse strand, counting down.
CAAGTTTGAATATTTCAAAAGTTGTTATAATAAATACTTAATTGATACAGTGTGTGTATTTTTCAATTTTATTTTAGATCGTTAGAATAAAGGACAACAGTTCTGGTACGGTAAATATGGAGATGTTGGAACAACAGTTAAAGGTATTGTAAAAATTACATATGTCTGAAATAAGAGAAGGTATCAGTGATGAATTGACGATATTTAAAATCAGATTTTTTTTCTCTAGTCATTCATGTTTTGTTTTGCTACATATTAGAAGAGGGTACCATTCATTCATACATGCTCAGTGTTGCTTTTATTATTAACTTCCCAAAATGGCAGTTAAGTGCATGTTGTAATACTTGATAATATCTAGATTTAGGAACTGCCTAAAAGCGGAGCTCCCAAAGAGATTTTAACCGTACTGCAGTCTCTGTGTACAGTCAAACGTCGTATGTACGGACGGACAGACGGACATGATGTTGAAAATTCAAGTCGATGGATATACCATATTTTCTTAAGTATGGTGCTCCGTAGGAGGTCCGCTAATACTTGGTGTTTCAAATTTAGAAACAATAGTTTGACTGAAGGCAATGTACACTCAGATAATGTAAAATGTTTCATATACGTGCATATTCGGACCGGTTTCCCAGATGTTGATTTTCAGAAAATTTTCAAAACTCATAAAATTATTTAAAAAACGAGTAGAAGATTTTGGAAGATAATTGATAAAAAAATTATAAATCCAAAAATCCAAAATGCATAAGAAACAGTTTTTAGACATTTCCAAAGCTTTCTGAAAACTGTCGGATATTTCTTATGATCTTCACTTATTGTAGGCATGAGATATTAATTACCATAAGTAAAAAAAGTCATAAAATAAACGATTTGTTAACCTCACTTGCTCAGTTTGTTTGTAAACATATTCTTTTTCGTACAAACGTCGCTGTGCTTGGTCTGTGCTGTCAAGAACTCGTCTGATATTTTTCCATACAGACCTCATGCTCGGTTAATAATCTCTTAATATTGATTCAGATGTTACAAATAAAAATTAATTAGCAATAATAATAATAATAAATTTAATTTTATATAGAATGAAATAAGAGAAAACAATTTTTAAGCCCTTGGCGGGAATCGAACCCCACATCTTCGGTTTACTAGTC
>JAOBAY020002764.1:0-15575 GCA_025331085.2 Zoanthus sociatus | reverse complement strand
CCGAACAACTGCCGGGCGTGCTCGACGCCCGGTTCCGGGGTCGATCGGATCTTTTCGTGTTGGCCATCGATCCCTCGATGGTCTCCCACGAGATCGTGTGGGAGGACCTGTACGAGGGTGGTGAGGACTTCCCCCACATCTACGGGCCGGTCGAGCTCTCCGCCGTCACCTCGGTGGAGCCGCTTCCGTGCGAGCCGTACGGCGGGTTCCACTGGTCACCACCGAACTGAGAAACGGTTCAGGTCGGCGGTAGGGGGAGCTGGGTCCAGGTCGGGCGGTCCGACCAGTCGATCGACTGCACCCACTTGACCCACCACGGACCGCGGTACCCGGGTGCGACCACCCGCACCGGGGCGCTCGTCGCGCGCTCAGCCACTGCTCGTCAGGCGGTCGCGCAGGCTCTTCGAGCGCGCCCCGAGCACGAACCGCTTGGACACGTTCTTGACGGCGATTGCGGGAACCGTGGTGGAGGTCGGTGGGGCCGGGGCCGGGCGCGTGGGGGGGGGGGGTCACGTGTGGCAACATATTATCCTCTGGCGTGGATGCCGTGCCAGGACAGTTAGGAGGAGGAGGACTGTAGAGAACAGTTAGCTGGGAGGGGGAGGGGGTGAGGACAGTGAGATTGAGGGGGAGGAGGGTGGAGTATCTGATGGATGGCATTCTTAGAAAGGTTAATATGATTTACTTTGCAGTTATAACGAGGATGGAAACTGCAAAGGAATGAGAGAGTTCCCCAACCTACTCCCACCAGCACGGCTACAATGGGATATACCCCCCGTGGTAAGCATCCTGAATATTTGATTTTGTACACGTGTTTAAAGACAATAATGTTCAACAGTTCACTAACCTAAAACAGTTTTGAAGGGTTAGAGACTGATGTGAGTGGGTTGTTTGCAAATACACGCTTGTTTTGGTGACACAACGAACGAGAAATTTTGATAAAGCACTATGTTAAGTAATCGTTGAATAATTTCATTGTGTGACTGTCGCTAGCAATCTCTAAATTAAAAAAGAGAATTAAAATGGCGTAGTTCAAATAGACTACATCATAAAAATCACAAAAAGCTGTACATAGAGAGTGATAAAAAATATAACTTTTCAAAATTAACGGGAACGTGATAATTTTCAGAAACAAATTGCTAAGCTGAAACTCGAACCGTAAAAAAAAAGTTATCTTACCATTTTAGAATTCATCAGCAGCCCTTGGGGAAAGTAAGTTCAATAATTTAATGAAGGATTAGAAGAACTCAACTAGTTTTTGAAGTGTTTTCACATATCGGCGAGACAGGAAGAATCCTTGATTAATTAAAAACATTGCTATTTTGTCAATAAAAGTTAGGAAACTGCATATTTTGCTTTCTGTGTTCTTTGCACTAAAACAAGTTAATTTCAATTTATATTGTATATTTTGATATTCAGTAAAGTTGTCAAGAGTCGAATTCCATTTTAAAAAATCAAACATAAAATCTAAGCACAAACATCTTGTACCTAAGAAGTTCAAACTTCGGACTCGTTTGAAAGGTGGAAAATTTCTGGAGGTTTGTCGTTACGCTCTCTTAAAAAGCCCGCCAAACACTTAAGTGAATGTTCTGATAAATGGCAACTTTCAATAAGGTGAAAGCTCATTTTGACTGGTGTATTCTGTGTTTCAAAGTTTTCAAATTCATTGAAGACTCGCTATTTTCAAGCCACAGTTTAAACACTTATTTAAACCACCTGGTCGTGCGGCTAGTGACATGTACATATGACCAATTGTGGATTTGAATTTTGTATATTGAACAAAGTTTGCATATTAACCCTTTCAGTCCCAGGTGTAATTGTTAAATTCTCCCAACTTGAATCATTACTTTTCATTCAACAAGTTTGAGAGAATTTTGCTTTTAATCTTTAGTAGTTTGCTATGTTTGATCAATTCTCATTTTCTCATGACCAAATGTCTTATTTTGTATGTGTTATGTAAGGAGAAGTTGCGTGTTGATAACTGACTGGGACTGACAGAGTTATGGCTGTTTACTGCTCTTGTTGCCACAAACCTTTATCAACTCTTCGTTCCAGGTAGATTTCAGGAGGTTTTTTTTTGTTTGTTTCATTTTTCATACTATTCTTTTTAGGCAGTTCAAATTATTGAAACTTCTCAGTCAAAAGCTGAGGAACTCATACAAGATCTTGATCTCCACGTGACTATCCACAATGTTTTTGGTAAGTAATAGATAAATAAGAGCTAAGCTAAACCCTTTTCCAAGCTTATAGAGACTCATTGTAGCAGGTGCTCTCGAGCTTACGTGACGTTAATTGAACGAGAGTCTTTGACGCCCAATGAACAGGACACTAAACCATCGCCCAGGGTCCGAAATTAACGGTCGTCCGGTCGTCATCGACGACTACTATTTTTCATTGACGACCGGATCTTCGAAAATGTTCGTCCTGCTGACGACCTAATTATTTTCGAAAATAAATTTTTCTTAAATGATGGATTCCGTGATAACCTTACATTTTCCAAAGTTAAAATGTTTTGACCTGTTTGACCTCTGAAAAATAGCGAGATAAGGGAAAACACAGCATGTTCTTGATGTTGCTTTACATGATATTAATATTTATTAAGTAACATTAGCTAAATAAATGTAATAAAAGTTGTCTTTGTAAGTAAAGGACGGTTGAATTGTGGTTGAAGACAGCGAACTATGTAGTCTTAATTTTACTGTTGTGGGTGAGTAGTGGGAACCACCAACTTTTTCTTTGGACGACTTAATCAAAAAACATGGTCGTCCCTCTGACGACCTCTTTCAAAAGTTAATTTTGAACCCTGATTGCAGGCTAGCTATCAGTACTCGTTTACCGAACTTGAAAGAATATGTAAAAGCTATGTAACCTTTGGCAGAAAAGAACGTCTTACAAAGATCAGAATTTCTTCCGACGGCCAGGGATCAAACTTGGGACCATGTTGCAAAATGGCAGAGGTCTGCAACGTCGTTGCCATAAATATTTGATAACACTAGTAATGATAATGACATTGTTGTACACTCGTAAGTAGCATTGATAAACCCACAGGGGGTATAAAAAACACAATTGTAAAATACCAAACAGCTGTAGTTTAACATATCAAAAGTAATTTCAGAGTTGAGCTTTTAAGGTGTCCAGTTAAAGCTTTTTGTTTATGATGTGTGGTGTGTTTGGTTTCAACAATTTACCCTGAATTTGTTTTTCAGGTAAAGGAGCTATTAAAAAATGTAAAGTTAGGTAATGCCATTTTCATTCTTCTTTATCAACATCTAACAAGTGAGTTTTGATTGCATATTATGTTGCCTAGAAGGGGTATATCGAATGGTACCATTCAATTCAAAAGTGCTTGCAAAATTTGGCCTTGCATCCACACCAATTACGCACCCACGCCTAATTAGTATTGCTCACAAAAATGACACGGGTGCTCGCCTGAACGGATTTTCGCTAATCCTGCTTTGTAGTTACTTTTTACTTATATGAGCTATAATCAGCTGTAATATAGTTACAACAAAAAATCTGAAGCATCCTTATTTCGGGCTAAAGTGTTTGTTCAACTATTTTGGAGTTGCTGTATATATATTTGGAAAAATGCACAAAGCTTCGTAATAAGTAGAGTGAGAATACAGCCGCTTTTCATCGTTGACAGGTTTCACTTGAGAGACGTCTGCGTGGAACCAGAAATTCCATAATGATGACAGCAATCTCAAGTTGTCATGTTTGCGTAATTATTTGCAAATTGTGTAACGAATTACAACTTGGTATAAATTTTACACCTTTTCAAAATGGCGTATTGCAAATTAGTTGCATATTTAGGATAATAATTAGGCAAATTATCGAGTGGACCAATCAGGACTCCTGACCAGATTCAGGACAGATTGAGGTCATCAGTATGGAATTTCAGGTCGTGAAACGCAGACGTCTCTCTCGCGTAAGGCAGCTGTATTTGCAGACTACATAGCAAGTATCGCTCCTCACAAACACCATTCGATACCACCCAGTAGAGAAATCAACTTAATAACTGAGTATTTTATCAAACTGATTACATTTTGCCACCCTAAGGTTTCAAAAATTAGCTTATTTTGTTTTCAATGCAGCCACTTTTTTTCCTTTCGTAAATTTGCATAGAAATATATCAATCATAATTGTATCATATTTTTCTGCTGGAAATTGCGTTTCTAGGCATCTGATTTTCAAGTATTTTCCGGAAGGGCATAATCCTGGACCACCCTAGGTTTTGGGTGGGGAAAAGGGAAGCCACTGTCAGATTTTCCGCTGGATTTGCCTCTGGCATGGGTTTAATCAACTTCAGATTGAAACATTTGATCATCCCCGTAGTGATAGCACAAAGCTAATGTTTCGAGTATCAACTTTTCGTCAAAAAAAAAATCAGATTGTTGAAAAAATGAAGGATTTACATAGGACAATTTAAAGTATGTCTACCAGTAGAGATAAACGCAGCGGACAGTGATAGGTTGAAATTCATAAGAAAAATGAAAAAAGATAATATTAATACTAAAGTAGGTAGATAAAAGAAAGTTTCATTTCTACACTTTTCTTCTGCACGCTTCATTAGATCCATTGTGTTTAGTTTGACCTTTCATCAATACCTTTAAGCTGATGTTACACGAGGCAATTTTTTGTGCTACTTGTCTCGCAATACCATTGTGAGACAAGTTGCAAAGGGGGTGTTACACGGCGCAATGGCTCCTGCAACTTGAATTTTGTAACTAAAATCATTGCTAAAAGTAGAACAGGATTATATTTTCGGCAATGATGTCTGCAACTTGTCTCGCAACGATTTTAGCCATTGCACGGGGTGTTCAACACTGCAATGGCTCGTGCAACACGTTTCGCAATGGCGTTGCGAGACAAGTTGCACTAAAAATTGCCTCGTGTAACATCAGCTTAAGTGGAGTTTGGAACTTTTCACAATCACTGCGCTTCGGCTTGATTGGTGATTCCTCGATGCCGTCAGTTATGGTGCACATGTGTTTCAACAATATGTAGTATTTAACAAAAAAAAATCAATGAATTTACATTTCGTCTTTCAAAACTGACTACACTATTACTTTCGCACTTTGTGTTTGGCGCCATAATTATAAAGAGGATACCCTACACCATTTGTGATTCACAAATCACATGACTTGATATATTTGGTTATTTCACTTTTCACGAAATATTCGGAATGTTGTTGTTATTTATTTATCACACATATTTTACAAATATTGTAAGAAACGAAACCTTTACTTTCTAGCTTTAAAAGAAAAAAGGAGGTGAAACCATTTTGCATAAATGTGATAATGACAGGATACTTCAAGTAGCGTTTTAATAATGTTTCGGTTCAGAGTCCACAGTTGAGATTTTTAGATTATCTCAGCGAAGTGCAAATCGTCTATGGGGGTTGGGTTTCTTACATGCTCTCTAGCCTCCTCAGTTTCTTCCCTTTTGTCCTGTCCCCCTTTTGTCCTGTCCCTCTTTTATCCAGTTCCCCTTTTGTCCTGTTCCCTTTTTGTCCAGTCCACCTTTTATTAGGATCCCCTTTTGTCCTGTCCCCCTTTTGTCCTGTCTTCTTTTTGTCCAGTCCACCTTTTATCCAGTTCCCCTTTTGTCCTGTTCCCCTTTTGTCCAGTCCACCTTTTATCCAGTCCCCCTTTTGTGCAGTCCACCTTTTTTCCTGTCCCCTTTTTGTCATGTGCCCCTTTTGTCCAGTTCACTTTTTGTCCCGTCCCCCTTTCGTCCTGTCTCCCTTTTATCTAGTCCCCCTTTTATCTAGCCCCCCTTTGGTCTAGTCCCCCTTTTGTACAGTCCTCCTTTTGTATAGTCCTCCTTTTGCCTAGTCTCCCTTTTGTCTAGACCCCTTTTGTCAATAGCCGGCCCCCTTTTGTCTATTCCCCTTTTTGTGCAGTCCTTTTGTACAGTCCCCCTTTTGTACAGTACCATTTTTATCTAAGGTCTGCTTAAGCTGGTAAATTACTTAAGTGAGAAGTAGAAACTGAATGAATGAAATCTATCCCATTGTCGAGAACGGTTGAATAATACAACTGTATGATACACTTTATGTCAGCCTAAATATCATGGACATCATTAACCATCGCGCATTGACGTTTTTAGGCTCCTGAATTGAAATTGCTCATCCGTTCAATTATAAATCAGTTTGAATCATGCATCCGGCAATGACGACTTTATCTGGCAATCATGAAAGTAAAAGCTTTCGAAACATTGGATATCTGTGTTATAACAAACGAGGCTTTTTTTGGAGCGCAATCACGAGCTTTGATTAATATCATTATCCTAGTCATATCATTTAAATCTCACTTATCCTTCTGTGGTTTCTCATATTTCTTTTATGGCCGGGCCCTGCGTCAACTTTAACACAACCGAACATTTCGATTGCACTACATTTGACATTATTTATTGTATTCAATGCTCTCACTTTAAATCACCAGATATATATTAAATTGGACTTAGAGAAACTGGCACCGGTTTGGTGACCGTATCAACGTGTATCAGATCAGTTTCGCTTCTACGACATACTCAAAATGCAGGAAGATCTTCATAAGCCTGTCTCTCGTCATTTTAACTCTTATAATCACTCCATTTCTAATTTTGTTACATCACTCATCAACTTATTCACACTTTATGTACTCTCAACCCACCACGGAATAACTGATTAACGAATTCCTCGCATTTATTTAACCATCTGTCGTTCCTCAAAGTTTTTAACTTTTTAGCATATAACTTTTGCAATTATATCTTTCTTTTTAAAATTTTATTTTCTATTGTTTTCTACGTACTTATTTATTGCTTTATCTATCTTTACATTGCTATATATATACGTGCTTTATTTATAACTTTATAAGAGCCAATACATTTTGTCGAGGCTCAATTGTTCTTAAGTTTGCCTGCTTCAGCCTCAAGTGTTCTTCATTCCTGTGAGCGGTTTGAAATGATGAGAAATCAAAACAAAATGACAATGCATTAAAGAACAATGCTGATCGTCTATTTTTTTAGGATATCTCTAACTCTGCATATTCACTATTTAATATAAGATAAACGAGGAACCTTTAATATTACATGGATACGTGTATCACTTTATTTGGGACAATACAGGCCCGTACACTGAAATTTTGCTAGGGGGGTGCGAACAAAAATGTTTGGGACCAGTCCCTCCAAACATGAGGTCATTTTATCAGAACTTTCATATTTTGAGGACAGCCTAAAAATAACCAAGTTAATATCTATGTAAAAATAACTTTGAACTTGTGGTATTTTTACTGTGCTGACAAATTAGATTTTATTAAAATTTATTATTGCGATCGTTTTACAGGTAAATAAAAGTTCTTCTGGCTTCTAAATATGCTTTAATGATCATTTTCCTCAAATAATGATCTACTTCCTCAGTTTCCCACCCGCACTTTCTAAGCTCTGCTTACCCCTATAAGTACATGTAATAACTAGGGGTAAGCAGAGCTTAGAAAGTGCAGGCGGGAATCTGAGGAAGTATTATTGTTGGATTAAGTCATAAAACACCCTTTGTTGAAAATCTTTAGATTTTGTGACAAACGTTAACAATAACAATAATATATGATTATTCATTACTTTCCGTAACAATAACTGAATAAGAACAATATATTACAATCCCTAAAAACTACAGTTTTTGATCATTCTTGCTTTAGAAATAATGGCTTAATTGTTCGCTTCTCAATCTCAGTTTACCTCTAAAGATGTTATAAACAAAAACAATAACAAAGAATGCAATAATTATTTGAAGCTTCAAATTGAACTGATTCTGAGATTAACTGTCCAAAAGGCAAAATAATCTTGACACTTTCAATACGGTCGTCATTTACAATTACACAGTCTTGCGTGGTTTAATTTCGCTGTTTCTTTTCCTCCATTCTTATAATTGCTGTCAACTCGGGCTTAATTTTCTTGTTCATTCTGAGAAAAAAAAACTTTTTGATCAATCTCCATTGAAAATTGGTTGTTATCTTTAGTATTTTATCCTTAAATTCCAACATAATTTTCAACAATTAACATGCACACCGCACGCTATGGAGCCGAAACCAATGTAGACTTGCAAGCAATTTAGGTATCCTGATGATGAACAGTAACTATTTTGTTATTTAAATTTAATTTTTCAGCAGTATTTTTGTTATATCTGTTCAGATTCGTAAATGTTGATTAAATGATGACAAAATTCAAGTCAAGGTTTGTTAAAGTATTTCATTATTTCTATTTCATTTTGAATACGTTTAAAACACTAACGTAGAACCCCATACATTACTTTATAAATCAAATGAAGTATGTTAGTGTCACAAATATAGCTTGGGCTACCCTGTCAAGGACAACAACGTTTTTCAAGCTCAAGGCATGACCAGCAGATTTCAGATCGGTATGCACCACTGAGGTCTACGCTAGAATTGAGCTTGGTCTTCGATGTTGGTTCATCCTAGCACCCCGGGCCTGCTTGGTCTCTCCAACACAGTATTCCTGACAGTCCTTGTCCCAACACCTCACCCCATACGCAACATTAGCTCGTTTCTCCTCGATCATCCTATCCTTAACCTATCGGTGGCTTGTAGCAGGTAATGATACCATCGGGGCCTTAAATGCATTTCTGATCTTTGCCGAAATTCCTGCAACGTACGGGATAGTGACAATCGTTCTCACCATCCGTTAGTGACAAAACTTTTACTATTAAAATAGATATCTGAATAGATATAACTATGATTAAATGCTGCTGAAAAAAATAGCAAAACAGTCACTGTTCATCAGCAGTATACCTAAATTGTGTGCAATTCTACAATCGGTTTATGCGAAGCAATGTAGGAACGCATCACCCTAGCTTAAGTTAATTTTACTGAGTAAAATTAGTCTTTTTCTGCATTTTCCTTTGATCTTTTAAAATGAGATGACTGCGGCAGGTTACCAAATGTCGGCCTGGATTTTGCATTCCAAACGAATTTTAAATTGCTTGCGTCAGCTAATTGGTGTAATACTAATAGGATAAACATGTGCGATAAGCTATCAAGGAGTGTGTTGATAGTTTTAACATCTTATCAACAAAAGAAAAAGTAGGTAACCAGATTATAAGATTAAGAAAATTAAACTACGGCTATGCAAGAAAAAAAGGGACTTAAAAGTGATATTTTTAAAAAAGTAATATTTTTTTGACAAACTAAATTCTGAAAACACAATGTAGTGATTTGTTTTGGTTGATGGAACAGAGCATTTGACTATCAGATTTGTATCTATTAATTTTGTAAAAAACGTTTACCACCTGAATTGAGGAAACATGAAACAATGGCAGATGATTGTAATAGATCCTAAGCTATCTCAACTGTTTTAATCTGTTTCTCCTACATTAAATTCTCAGTTTTCCGTGCACGCAAGTATTTCTAGCATTCTAGATTAATTGTTATTGTTTCTGTTTGTTTTTTAGATTTTATAGCCTGTAGCTGTTTAGATGCTAATGCCACAACTGCTGTGGCATTGTGGCAAAAGTTACTTGAAGCGGATCACATACTTACCTCATGCACCAACAAGATATCAAAACTGAGCTGAACAAGCAGTTATATGGGGTTTCTCTGAAACAGAATGTCACAGATACAAATACTGACACTGTACATATTATTTTGAAAAATTACTGATTTATTCAACGTTTTGGTTTTCTTCTTCCCCTGTGGTCCAGAAAACCACTTAAGAAAACAAATAACAAAAATGTACAAAAGATTAAGGCAATTTAAGCTAAAAATTGCTTGAACTCTAAAAGAAGTTATTAATATCTCTTTTTGAAATCAGTAAAAAGTCACGAAAGAATTTTCAACTTGCGTCAATCATTTTGAAAAGGAGTATTTTTGTAAAGATACAATTTAATAAATCGTTTAGTTTTAGTAAAAAAAAAAGAATTAAGGGCAAAACTTTAGGGATTTCTATCAATAAGTTAGTTAAAAAGTTTCGGGTAGTTTCCTACGTTTAATCTTTAGTTTTAATCAGTTACTATAGTTTTTTTATAATTTCATAAGATTTTTTCTTATCACTGAAGAACTTCAAGAAATTGTTTGCTCTAGCCTCTTCTCATCTTTGACAATAACTACAGATTCTTTGATCGTACGACTACGGATGTTAAAACTGGTGCTTGTGGAAGTTGTCGTTTCTTTACAATGACTGTAGCGGGAGTTAGTGCATTTGCAACGGTGTCTTCAAAAGTTGCAGTTCCCATAGATGCTAGGCTAGTCTCAGATTCTGTTTGGGCTACCAACGACATGTCGTTCACAAAATTAGTCGAAGTTTTCGAGAAAGAGTTTTTGATATCCAAATCTATTTTACAAGGTTGTGATATTTCAACAGGTTCATGGCAGTGGCTATTTTCATCAAATGTGCAATTCTTTGTCTTGAAGTTAGTTGAGTCGGTTAGTTTTTCTCTCTTGTCTTGAATCCCTTTTAAGTTTTTAAATATCACAGTTAGGGCTTTTTCCATTTCCGATTCATAGTTCAGGATTTGATTTTCAAAATCCATTGTATAAGGTCTTATTCCGCCATACAAAATTTGGCTCTACGATAACCATAAACAGTCTTCAAGAATTGTTTTTATGTAACTCACTCAAAATCTATAAGAGTGCAAATGGCCACGATTACGCAGGAGAGGAAACACCTTGTGATAGCGCAATTATAGCGCGCGACTAAGGCCGGTTTATCAAAATTAGCTTACTTTACGCCAAATATCAAATTAATATCTAACATTCCGCAGGCAAATTGAATAAACAGAAGCCATAATCCTACCTGAGCCGCAGATATCACTACATGTCAGTCAAAATAAACACGCCTTCTAAAGAATTGCGCATGCATTTTGATTTAAAACTATTCTTATGAATGAATGTTTTGACAGTTGCTAGACTGATTCCATTGCTGTTTTAAAATGTTCCTCTACTGGAATTAATCCTATCATAAAATGAGCATAAAAACTAAACTAGAGAAATTGTATTGACAGGAAAAACTAAAGAACGGGTTTTATACCCGCCACATACCAATAGCATTTTCGCATCCGCCTACGTGGTCGTTGAAAACTTGTTAAGTTTGTCACGTTAGCGAGCATTAATTTTCAGTTCTTGAAAATTTTGCATATTAAAGTAAACATGTACAACTAATTCACAACCTTTTTAAAAAAATGCTTATTTTGAAAATGACGCAGTTTTTTGTAGGAAAAGATTAATTGTTTTAATGCTTCATGAATCGTTCTTTGTTTTAGAAAACTATTGACTGATAAGGGTCAGACTGAGGTTATATCTACAAACGTTGGGCAGGCTTCCACAACTTAATTACGATCTTCATGCGTGATTGCATGGCGTAGTATGGAATCAAAAGCCACATGTGAGTGGTGCAGATCACGTCCTACTGATGCCGGAATGAAAACCTTTCGGCTATCTACGTAAAGACAAATTAAACTACAGTATTCAGTTATCACCCATGCGCCACGGTTATTAAGCTCAGGCTCAGTAAGTTATTTTTGGAAATTGGCCCCCCAAACTAGATAAATATAGCATACCATGTAAATGAAACCTTTAATAAGAAAAGATACAATAAAATTGTTGCTGCGGCCGAGTTAGGTTTTGTTCTTGTACTAAAGAGCTTTGAACCATGCAGGCAAAGTTTGAGCTCGGCTTTTTGCAGGATCTTTACAGCTTATATATCTGGGGAGAGATCTTCATAGAACCGAAATGCCTTTTATTCTTAAACATGGTTTGGGTCATGTGAATCTTCACAGAATTGCTTTGTCAATTCGTCATTTATATTTCTTAATTTGTCAGTAAACGGATATGTTTTTGGAGTCGGTAATGGGTTACAACTTTGAGTTAATAATGATCAGTAAGCCTTTGGCTGGCTGTTTGCAATAGCTCCCTACACAGTACTGATGAGTCCCAAAAAGGACGAAGCAGCTGTTTACAGTTGAAGTTGCTGGCTTGATCCTAGCTCTTACTTATATTGGTTCACCGACAAATTAATTTCAACGTAGTTTTCCAGCTATTCGTTTTATTTTACTCATGTTTCATACATTTTGTAGCTGGGTGATCTTAGATCCTACGTGATATGGCATTTTGTACACGGTATTCATTATTGTAGTTTAATATGTTTCTTTTATTGTGCCGGTAAACCCATATATAATAGTATATTTTGATTGCTAAATGCATACTTAAAACACGCGTTGTGTTATCATGTTTTATGTTTGTTTTATTGATTTTGATGGACTTCCTGTTGAGAGACCACGAGCCTTCATGAACTTTGCTCGTATTTTCTTTAATTCTTTCTTAAAGTCCCGCACCATTCCTCCTTCGGCCTTTAGGTATAGACAGGTTCTCCTCAAAAAATCCTTTAAAGTTGCTCAAAAATAGGGCTATCGGCCTCCCGGGGAAAACTCACCAGAATTTTAGGTGTGGTGTGCCGCTAGACCTTTTACCGCTAGGTAAAACTACGTACAATAATCTTTACATGAAGTCCTTAGAAAACTAACAAAGGTTATGGCCGCTGACCCGATTTCAATCATGGCTGATTGCGAGAAAAACAGTCGATCTCCAACAACTTTTAAGCCGAATACATGCGGAGTGTCAGGTTGCAGAAAAACAGATTTAGACTTAGTTCGAGAAGAATATAAGCGCTACAAGAGAAAGAAACCCCCACCTGACTTTAGCAATGTTATCGACTTCGAAGATTTTAACTCGTTCAGGGAAAGAGTCGTTCAAATTGAACTTCAAAACTATCCCCATTCGAAATACGGTTTGCGTTGCGCCAAGGAATGGAAAGTTTTCGGCTTGAAACAATGTCCGGGTTTTATGTTCATAGTGAATCCATTTTTGGATGGTGCACAGCATTACTGGACGCGCAGATGCATCAAGGATTTCCCTATGAAGCCAAATAAATGTAACCTTGATGCGCATATGAAATTACCAGAAGAGATATCCGTTTGGGAACTTTGCCAGAGGTAAAATAACTTCTAGTTATCGTCTATAGCTTATAGAAAAAACTACTCTCCTAAAATGGGGTAATGGCAATTTAATCTTTAATCATTCTTTTTGCAAATGTCATGCTTTCTGTGGTCTATTCATTGAGGCTGGAGGGGTTTAAAGTCTTTTGTGTTATCATGTTTTATGTTTGTTTTATTGATTTTGATGGACTTCCTGTTGAGAGACCACGAGCCTTCATGAACTTTTTGTATGCAACTTTTGCTTTTTTTTTATTAGGCCTTTGGACCATTTTCATTAAGTCTTTGGACCATTTTCTCTGTCGAACTTTTGATCGTGCAAAGTGACTTCGGTGTAGTTCCGGCTAAAGAGAGGAATCAAGTCCGACCTCACGTACCACAACTCAATCCTAAAAACCTGGGTAAAATTTCCATACTTGGGCCCACTATTGTTTAATCATACAAACTAAACCTTATCCAGACCCTAACTTCTATAGTTATCTGCAATGAAACTACATGCATAAATAAGTATGCCCCATTATGGAAATTATCCCAAAAACTGTTACTGAAAAGGAGTATTACTTTGAGAACCATGTTTAAAGAGATTTAAGGAACTATTTTCTTAGCATTATCTTTTTCAATTTCTCCCCTTAGCCATAAGTCTTTGTCTTAATTGTCAGAGTATTTAACTTATACCAACCAAAGTCTGGAATGTTATGCTTACTGTTCATAAGTCCCTCCTCAAGGCTTTTGATATAAAAATGACACATTGAAATGATTGCATTAATTTATTTTTTGTGTTTACTTAAATTTCTATTGACTTTTAAATCAAATCAGCTCTACTGTTTAATGGCTGTTTGTACTAGCTGTTTCTAATAGAAACCGAAGTGCTACAGGCTGAAGTAAATGTGTTACATATATTGAGACAGTGTGGTAAAAGGAACCTGAAATGTACTAGTCAGTTTTTCCCCCCACCCCCTGACCCCTGGGGATTGTGGGGATTTAAGGTGGAATTACTAGGGCAATTATGCTAGAATTACACTAGAATTTTCCTCTGGGGTATTGGGAAATTACAGGATTTTGGATCCACTGGACTACCCCCTAAGAGCATGTATGGGGGCCAGGGGCTTGGAAGAAACAAGGAGAAATGGTAATGGTACTGTCTTAAGTACAAAAGGCATCTTTTGCTAAGGGGAGGGGGGTCTGGGACCATGCCCTTCCAGGAAACTTATAAAATTAGAGGCTCTGAAATGCTATCTCTGGTGTTCTAAAACAGTGATTTCTGCCAAAAATCTTTGGTAATTTGTATGCAACTTTTGCTTTTTTTCATTACAAACTTTTTTATTGCTGGGCTGTCACAAAACAATTGATGATTATGAATGATGCTATCCCTAAAAATAGAAGTTTCTTAGTTCTTCATGACCACTCAACTAACTGACTGGACTGTTAATGGCAACTACTGAGCTTAGCCTCAAGGAAAGGTTACCAAGGTTATAGGAAAGGCTACCAAGCATACAATGGAGTTGTGTTATACACTGCTACAACCCTTTCAGCATAAAAGTATGCCATAAATTCTATTTGACATTTCTTGTAGTTTCTTCAGTTTTTCGGGACATCAGAGTTAAGTATTCTGCATTTTGTTTTCTTTTATGACATCATCACCAATCCAGTTTTAAAAAGGTTTTGTCCCCGTCAACGAGGGTGGCTGGATTTACCCCACTCTGCCAGCAATCTCTCCCACTCCCATTCTCCATCTCGCTCGATTCATTGCATCCTCCTTCAAACCAACAATTTGACGAAAATATTACAACTTCAGTGGAAGTTAACATTTTCCTATCCCAATAGCATTTTGGTCGGATTTGGAATTTTCAAGCAAAATCAGGACAATCCTGATGAAATTGGGATGGTTGGATAGTCCTTAAGCTAACTTGAACTAATTTTCAGTTATTTAAGCCTATATTTACTAAAGATTTTCTTTAAAATTTAAGGCAGGCAATTACTTAAACTTTTTTAACAGATCATCAGGGTTGTCACTAAGTGCTGGCTGCCGGCGAAATTTGCCGGCTAAGAAAGTAGTGATCACCGGCTGGATTTGGCTGTCCATCACTCGGGAAAGGGCAACAAACCACTTTTTTAGCCCTTCTTAACTGGCTCAAATGAAGTTCCAACCGCCGGGCAATTTTCTTAGCGACAACCCTGGATCATGAATCAGTCAAGTATACTGTAAATAACATTTCCAGCAACTCTAAGGTAATTTTAACTGATTTTCAAAACAGTGTAAAGTCTGCATACTTACATACATTTTACTGTAATAATTAGAGTCCAAATAAATGATATGCAATATTTAATGTGGTGAAAATATATAAAGCAAGTTTATAATCAATAAATGTATGTGGTGAATTTGAACTTCGCTATTCTAAATAATTTGTCAAACTTTTTATGAAAGCATTTTGTTTCGAATCAGGTGCCATCTATCGTACTCAGTCAGCTAAGTAGGTCAGTGACAATGTCTCTGTATTCTTGATATGGTTATATTTGTCAATAATAATAATAATAATACTTTTATTTATATAGCGCTATGTCCATTAATTGCTCAAAGCGCTTTACAATATTATTA
>JAOBAY020002711.1:0-15576 GCA_025331085.2 Zoanthus sociatus | reverse complement strand
CAAGTGTTTAGTCAGAAGTATTGCTAGTTGAAGCGTTTAAGCAACAAAAAAGGTAAAGAACATGAATTTGATCAAAAGCAGTAACATTATACGGAGCGGTTTGTCATGAGTTCAGCATTTATTAGCGCTACATGCGAAATCTTTTGTCATCTCATTAAAACAATATATCAATCGATACTCTGGATTTTAGGCTCATATTTCAACAATTATGTAGATTCATTTTACTCCAAAGTAATCTCATAATCTCAGAATTGATCATTTTAGTTAAAAATATTACTAAGGGCCATCGATTGTTGAGCGGGAGAAGTAAATTTGTGTATACTGTACAAAACGTGGGTACGTTGTGAGCTTGGCGAGACCAAAAAGCATAAACATGACAGGAGAAAAAAGACAAAAACACAAAATAATTGAAACGTTCACTGATTTGTCAACGTAAATTATTTAAAAGCACAATGAGTACAGCACAGTTCTAGTTAGCTCACGTTCTCGGGTGACAATGATTTCCATAAAACGATCACAAGCATTTTAAAATTAATGAGTATTAATAGATGATATTGATTGGTTGTAAAGTTATGTGACAGCTTGCAGTGATTAAAGACTACATTCTCAACACTGAAACACACCATTCAACATCAATTTTTAAACTAAATTGTCAATTCAGTAACACAATTTAAACATTTAATAACACAGTTAAGGGTTCAGTTAGAATTCTGTTCAAATATTAACCTAGTTTGTCATCCATAATTATGTGTTGTTTTGGTTCCCCCTACATACCTCGACGTTGTCAAACTTTGAAACTATCATCAAAACGGATTAGAATTATTGCAGTTTACCCATAACTACTCAGTCATTGAAAGAATTTTTTATTTCTCATTTTAAGAAACTATATGATACGCACAATTTATTTATTTTTTTTTACTCAGCCTACAATTACATTTCCCTTCGAATTAAGACAGATAGCTAAATATTTTATAGTGTTGGTGTTACAAGGGACATTATCTAATGCATTAAAACAAAAACAAAAAATGGATAACAAGTAGCTCTCATGTTTTCAAATTTTATCGCCAATTAACAATTCTTACACAAATGCAGTTTAAGGTAAGGACTACTTTCTCAAATATTTCTCAAATATATTTTACAATGACAAACTAATTTAGGTGTTTAAAAAACGTTACATTTACGCATAAGGTACAAATTAACAAGATTTACTTGTTTAGTATGTGCACTTCTTATTCACTTAATGAAAATCTTTTTTTACTATACTGATAACGTTGGATGCGGGAAGAGTTAAGCTGACATTTATAACTGTTCTGCTAAACAAACTATTAGAAACATAACAATTAACTGGTTTTTGATTGTGAACACTCCTGTAACAGCAACTGCTTGATTGCATTACTAATGTGTCATCACAACGCCTTCAAAATTTTAAGTTTTTATGTAAAGTAAAAGCAAAATTGTTTATGGTACTTCATCGCCGTCAACATTAGAATTTTTTGACAGAATGAAAAATATTATGAGTGTCGTTAAAGGTGTCAGTATTCAGGCAAGTAGTAACTTGGTTTACTCTCAAACACAACGAAAACATGGTATTATATGTTGTCCATAACAAAGCCCCGACAGCTGCGGTTACTAACGTGAAAGCAATGCTACATGTTTTCATTAGCTATAGTTTAGTCTGATATCAAACGTTAGTACATCAGTGAGCTCAAAACAACACCATCTTGTGAGTGGGTTACGCAACCTGTGTTATTGCAAAGGGAAGGTGTGATATTATCCAGAGTAGAGGTTGTTTTCGAGTATTATAACATCTGACATCACCTTCTCTACTTCAGTAGCACTCATCCGGTCAACCTCTGCATCCACATTTTTCTTGGTCAGCAGCAATAGCTGTTCTTTTAACACACGATTCTGAGAGGCTGTATCCTCTAGTTTCATTTCAATACGCTCCTTTTCATTAGAAATTGTCCTACGAAGTCCTTCAATCTCCTTGTCTTTTGCAGTAAGTTTTTCCCCCAGGTCTGCTTTTGTGCCTTCAAACATCAAAGTTATGTCCTTCACCTTCTTCTCTAAATTTTCATTTCGAAGGCGTTGCTGAGCTAGTAACTCCTTGAGGTCGCTACATTCCAGATTTCGTTCGGAAAGAAGGGACTCCATTTCACGCTTACTGTTTTCAAAACTTAAATCTTTTTCTGCTTTCACCTTATTCAGTTGATCATTTAAATGTCTCACTTGTTCTTCAAGGTCCCCCTGCTCTCGCAGTTTATTGTTAAACTTAGCTTCTAGATTCTCGTACTCTACATTACTAACACCTAAGCGAGCTTTCATTTCCCTACTACTGTCCAAAAGTTTCTTATTTGATTCCTGGAATTGCAGCTGAAGGTTTTCTGTAGTTTTTATTTTGTCCTGTAGTCTCCGATAAAGTTCTTTATTTTCAACGTTACAACAATCTAATTGTGTTTCTAGCTCCTTCTTAGCAACAGTAAGTGCTGATAAGCTTTTCTTTTGTTCCGTAATTCGCTGCTGGAACATTTCATTCTGTGAAACAGTGTCTCTCTGTGTATCTTCCAACTGCTGGTACTCGGATTCTTTTAGAGATAACATTGTTTCAGTCTCCTGATGCTTAATAAGGATGTCTTTCAACTGCTTCTCGAGATCTGTTATATCATTCTCCAACTCTGAATTGTGTTCTCTGAGTCTTTCTTGCAATTCTTCGTGTTCTATATCCCTGGTACGAAGCAAGTTTTCGATTTCAAGATTTTTCACCGCAATCTCTTGAAGCTCGTTTTGCGAGGATGCCAAAGCAGTTCTTTCCTTGGTCTCTTTAGCCAGTTTTTCCTGAAGATTTTCTTTTTCTGCTTCCAACAACTTTAACAGAACTTCTATTTCTTGATTCCTGAGCGTAACTTCCTTTATTCTGATTTCCACTTCTGATAGCGTCTGAAGTTTCTCTTCTGACACTTTGAGTTTTTCTTCAAAACACTCCTTTTCAGATTCCAGCTCGTCAGTTCTAACTGACATTTCCTTGATAACCTGTTGGAAAACTTTAATCTTGTCATTCGGTTCCAAATCCAAATCCAAAAATTTTGTTCCAGAATTTTTTCCTTGTTTAAAATGTTGTCCTTTGACAATAACTATTACTCTTTAGAAATAATGAGAAACAAAGCAGAACTCGTTCCCGGATGGTACGAAATAAAATGACACTTTCGTAACTTATACACCATCTACGAGTTTGTATCTATAACAATCTTCCTTTAAGAAATCTAAAAAGTACAGGTTAACAAAAGGTACTCTCAAATAGTATTTGACGTTAAAAATTTACCACTAAGAGTTTTGAGGTTTGTACGGACAAATGAACTTGATATCTTTGTAGCTAAACAAATAGAAATGAATAATAACTTCAGCAGAATAGCATATATTTATCACAAAGGTCACTAAAAACAACAGAAGTAAATAACGCCGGGTTTATCAGTAAGGAAAAGGAATAGTACCTAAAGAAAAGTTTGAACGTAAAGAGCACAACGTGTTAGTTAAATTAACACAAGGACCTTAACCAGAGAAAAATATTTGTAAAGGGTAGCAATGAAACCTTAGCGGTCTAAATAGATGCGTTATAATTTCAACATTTTTTAATTTCTTGATTATCATGTTGTATGGTGGACGAGTATGTTAACTTGGGAAACAATTTCGGCAACGTGCCTCATGAAAAAATTTAAAGGTGGACCAAAATATAAATCCTTTTCCGATATTATTTTGAACCAACCTTTTGTGAAATTTAAAATCAAAGTCTAATACATACAGATTTTGAAATATCTCAGTTTTTTACAACACGTTTAACCTTGTTAGTTTTTCTAACTAAAAAAATAATGAAAAGGATGAACCTACCTTTTCATATTCCTGCTTCTCCTGTTGTAATTCGTCGAGTTTAATCTTCTGTTCAGTAATTTCCCTAACACTGTTTTCAGCTGCTAACGCTCTGTCTTTCTCCAATATTTCAACTTTTTTCAGTAACTCTTTAATTTGCTCACGCGCATCACGAATTTCTAAAGTTTCCTTGTCATTCCAACTCAGACTTTTCAACTCTAAACTCTGAACTTTTGTTTCTAATTCTTTTTTGTGTTCCTTTAAGTAACGAACTTCGTCTTGCAAACGTTTTACAGTTTGTTCCAACAATTCAGTCTCAACTTTAAATTTATTGGTGAATTCTTTTTCAAACTCTGAATGGAGAGTTAACTTTTCATTCAAGTGATCTTCCTCCATTTTCAGTTTCTCCCTTGCAACATTTTCTTGGAGTTTTTTTATTTTGGTTTTATAACTTTCTTCAAGTTCATCTTTTTCACGAGAATAACTTTCTTCAATTTCTTTCAAGCCGGCCAAACCTGTAACCTGAAGGTTGGCTCGCTGACGTGCAAAACTCTCCTCTAGATCAGACTTCTCCTTAGCGTAGCTCTCTTCCAACTCTCTCTTGTGCTTCTCAAGCAGCCTCAAAAAGTCGTCTTTTAGTTGCCCTTTCAACCCAGCTTCACCATCAGTAAAAGCCTGTTGTAGCTCTGTAATTTGATCTTTGTAATTCTGCTCTAATTCGGATCTTTCTCGTGCCGAACTTTGTAATATTTTGCGTTTTTCGTCTGTAAAATTAGCTTCCAGTTCTGATTTCATTTTCTGAAAAGCCATCTCACTCATTACAGAATTTTCTTGGAAATCCTCTTCAAGTTTTATTTTTTCATTATAAAATTTTTTCTCTAGTTCAGCTTTCTCTTTCAGAAAATGTTTCTTCAGTTCAGCTTCTTGCACAGTCAAACCGTGATTGTATTCACTTTCTAATTTTTCTTTCAGCTCAGCGAAATCTCTTGCAAATTTTTGCTCCATTTCCGTTTTTTCTCGCGTGAAAGATTCTTGCATGTCTGACTTTCCAACTGCAAAGCTTTGTTCTAATTCTGTTCTTTGTTGTTCGAGGTTTTGCTTAAGTCGCGAAATTTCCTTCGAATGATTTTGTTTGAGATCCCAAGTTTGATTTTCATATTGTTCCTCAAGCCTTGCTTTTTCTCGCTTAAATTTTAATTCTAATGCGTTAATTTGAGTCCGGTGATCTTTCTCTAGATCAGCTCGAGTATTACTCCAGTCATGCTGGGTTTTTTCTAGAGCTGCTGAGTTCGTATTTTTCTGAAGCTCCCATTCTGCTCTTTCAATCCGCAATTGCTGTTCCAGCTCAGCCTTTTCGTTCAAAAGGCGCAATTCCAGCTCTGTTTTTTCATCTTCTAAGCTTTCAACTTTACGAAAAAGTCGATTTCTTTCACTTTCGTAATTCTGCTTTTCTTTCTCTTGTTCATCAACGTAAAATTTCTCAAGAAGTGATTTTTCTCTTTTGTGTTCTTCTTCCAACTCGGACTTCTCCGCTTCATACTCTGATATCAATAACTCTTTCTCCTGTTTGAAACTGTCCTCTAATTCCTTAATTAATGTCTCTTTTTCCTCTTTTAGAGAATGTTCCAAGCCCTTTATTTGGGCCTTGAAGTCCTTTTCTACCTGTTCCTTTTCTGAAGCAACTTGCTTTTGAAAACCATCCATTTCTCCAGAAAACTGTGCTGTTAAGTTGGCAAGTTCCGCGTCAAATTTTGTCTTAGTTTCGTTTTCCTGTGTCCCAAGACTTTCTTTCAAGATATCTATTTCATTGCGCAAATTGTTTATTGTTACTTCGCTCTCACTAAAAGAACTTTCATAATTCTTTATCTTTAATTTAAGACTTTCAACTGATGATATGTACTCGTTGATGGATGCGTCTTTCTCCTTTAACTCTTCCACTAGTCTCTCTGCAAAACAAAATTACGACATGTTTTTCTTTAATATTTCTTTGAATTTGGTAAACGTTGAAGGAAAATGGAAGAAGTATACTTCATTCGGAAATTGCTTTTTGATGAGCATTTCTCCCTTATTTGGACTGGTGATATGAAACATTTTGTGTTTGCGCTTGATTTTATCACGAAGAAAGTATGTTTGTTAGCTTGTTTGTTTGTTTGTTTCTTTACTAGCACCCAATAACACAACAGCAAATACTTACTAAGATGTTCTTGTGTGTCTGCTTCATTTTCTGTAACCAAGAAAAACACGAGGTTCAGTTTCCTAGCAGTGTAACGTTATCTATTAAGTAGTTTGTTGTGATGAAAGCATGTTGACGAAAGGATCCAAAAAGATGAGCAGAAACTATACCCGACTGTGTTAAATTAGTAAATTGCAGATACGACAGTAAATAAAAAATAGAATATTTATTGAGATCAAGTCGACTATCGCTCTATTTGTATTTACAGTTTGACATTTTTTAAAAAATACAACACAACTCTATACAAAGTAGTAAGTGGCAAGGAAATCAGAAGAAAGAGACGGGGTTATTGTCTCGGATGGGTATGTCTTACGAATGAAAGCTAAAAACCCAGGCAACATATGGGCGCATGAGGGCATGTGCAGACAACGGAGACCAAGAAAAACTTGGAGACAAATTGTTAAGAAAGTTCGGATCTCAGTAGTTATGGAAGGATACCGTTAAATCAAGGAAGAACGTAAAAAATGACAGCAGAAAATTCCCTTTCCCAAATACTCTACTCGGAAACAGCAGGTTTGCTTAAAAACAGTTCTGAAAAAGGTTACTCAAAAATACCGGCTACATACTAAAAGGTAGAATATATTAGGAACCACACAGAACATGAAACGGAGGAAAACCTAAAGAAATTATCAAAGGAAAAATAATAACAACCTGAATAATTCACTACTGAGGAACGTGTCTTACAGAAACCACCAGCTGGTGCTAAAAACTCACGTTCACCTGTCCAAGGAATAACAGGAATATCTTCATCTGTACTGTCACCTTGACAACCAGGAGGAACGAGATCAAGAGAACAAGAAGAGCGAGGAAGCGAATCTTTTTAGATAGAGAAATTATTATTAAGAAGAAATAAAATTAGGAAAATAAACAAGCTAATACGCTCCACGACTAAAACTCTAAAAGAGTCATCAAAATTTAATATAGTTTGGATAACTTTGCAGTGAGATTGTTTTTTAAAAATATCTCTTCTTAAAAGAGTTATCGACATTTGCTGTTCAGCTATCATCAGAAAGT
Organism: Zoanthus sociatus; assembly: GCA_025331085.2. Classification (NCBI taxonomy): domain Eukaryota; kingdom Metazoa; phylum Cnidaria; class Anthozoa; order Zoantharia; family Zoanthidae; genus Zoanthus; species Zoanthus sociatus. Next base: position 8,468 of record JAOBAY020002711.1, on the reverse strand, counting down.
CAAGAGCAATCAGTGCTTAAGCTTTCCTAGGAAGCTGTTTTGCTCATTTTCTTACTGAAATAAAGCGTAACGTTGTACCAAACTTTGGTAAAAGACATTATGTGTTATTGGTTTGGTGCGTCACAGTTTGAATGGAGCAGCTAATAATATCACCCTCTACCAGAAGACATACATTAATGACACATTGCTAAAATTACAGCTGTAAGGGTTTTGAAACTGAAACACGGAAATAACGTCAAGTAAGACAGTCAGGCGGAGGAAAGGTCAAATGATCCACGCCAGAAGCAAGAAGGAAAATAGAAAGTATTTTGGCCAGCAAAAAGCATTGGATTACTTCCAGAGAAACAGAACAATTCTTAATCCACAATAACCTTAAGGAATTAGGATAGCACAAAAACATTAGTTATCTTTTGAATCGAATAATCGCAAAGACGAGCAGTATAAATAAAATTAAGAAGTGTTTGCGAGAGACAACTGAACATATTCTGCAACAAACATAAAACGCTACGCACGCCAGAACATTACAAGAAGGTAAAGCTGAAAAAGAAAGTTTTGAGCAAATTCGCTTTTTGTTTATACAAGTATTGACTGGCTCACCGTCCTCATTTGACCCACCATCACCGCTGACCCTGATCACGGGCACAACCCTACCATCGACAAAATCTTCATCTGATGACGTTGGGTCCTCCTTATTGCGTCTGATTATGGTAGGCTTAGTGTAATCTGAAAGAACGGAGCCCACACGATGTACGCTAGATTTCCCATCATCTCTCCTTTTACGGTGGCTCGGACGACGCTTAGCCGAGTTGTTAACTTTCTGATTTAGAGCCTCGATCTGCAATCGAAGTTCGTCGTTCTCATCTCTTAGCTCCTACAAATAAATAGAAAGTGGGTTGTTACAACAAGTTTTTATCATCCACGACTTCTAGTGCTCCTATTCAAGAGACCAAACAATAAAAATGCTGCTAATTTAACTTGTTTTTTACTCAAGATCCTTGCACTTCGTAATCTAAATTAATCAACAGCCTGGCCTTCTTTGGTTTAGGAGAGAATTTGTAAGCCGATAATAGAGTGGCTAAGTGTGACTTTTGGTATTTCTGGAGATCAACCGAGAAATCAAGACTAAAAATGTACCCTTGTCAAAAATCACCATGATGCTTCAAAGATATTACCACAGTTATGCTTTAATTACTCCATACCAATCCTTCTTAAAATGGCTTGGTTCTTAACGTTAGAAACGAATGGGGTCATCAGAATATAACCGTGGTAATATCTCATCACTGATTGGTGGCAAAATGCTAAATTTCGCCATGGACGCATTTTTCAGTTTTCTCTTTCTGAATATTACAACCAAATTAGATTTTTTACAAATCAAATTTTTGTGACGTCATCACTCTAGTACTCTATTAAATTCAAATTTTGAAGTTTCATCAAGATGTTAAAGCGGCCTTCTTATCTGTTTTTCTGCCAAGCTAACAAGTTAGTTGCCAGTCTTATTATTTTCCTCTTTTACAGCACACCTACCCTATTTATCTTCTCTAGTTCTCTCATTCCTTTGGTGGCGTGACGATTTTGCTGCTGTTTCAACAAGGCTTGTTTCTCCATTTCTGCAAGCTGTTAACAAGATGAAGTGTCGCATCAAGTTACAATTTTTTTACATTCTAGGTGGTTTGCAGTATACAGACTTATAAGCTAGAGGTACTATAACTTGGCACCGTAACTCAAACATTAACTCTCATACAATCGATATGGCTGCAGCTCACGTAAGCAACTCGTCAAAGCTTATTAAATCTTTTTTCTACAATACATGAAACGATCTATCATTGCAACCCCTTGAAAAAAAGTCAAATGACCTTATAGATGAAATATCAATAGTAATTAAGTTCTACAAAGTTATACAAAATATTAAAAAGGGTTTGAGGCCAACTCTATTCCAAACAAAATCTTCTGAAAGTGCTTACCCGGCCAGAAAGGTTTGACGCTGTATCTAGTTCCATTTCTAGTCTAGCTTGAATTTTTTCATTTTCAGCTAGTTTCTCTTGAGTATCCAATAGAGCTTTCTCCAAACGCAAAATTTCCTGCAGGGAAAACACGTTGGATGAGAATAAAAACAAACAATTTTACGGTGAAGCCAGTATGGTTTTTAAAACACGTATGCAAACGAATAAACTTTATCACATTAACAAACACAAATACGATCATGCAAGGACACGTGGTCGGTTGTCGTCGTCATCATCATCATCATCATCAGCAGCAGCAGCAGCTAAATATCTCGAAAGACAAAATTCAGCCAGAAAGTGTTATGGGGCAAAGCAAGCAAACTGTCGTGAAGGAAAATTCATATATACCTTTAGTATAAAAGGTTGCGTGCAGGTATAGGAAGTACCTGAGCAGAGATCACGGCGCGAGTTGTTGGGTTGCACGGCTTTGCTTTGATTATATGTCTCAAATTTGGAGCTCCAAATGTTTACATTAACTTTGGAAAACTAAGTCAAGCAATCATGAGGAACATATTACGTTCAACGAAAGCACGTCCAAATCGTGTGTTGAAATGTGATTTTGTTTGGTTCCTGTCAACATTTGCCTGCAAAACTGTGTCTTATGTGTTGGGTGGGCGGGCGTTTTCGTTGAGCAAAGTAGCACGGCAAGGAAGTCTGCCTTGTGTACTGAAGGCGTGTTCTAAAATGGATTTTCAATCAGTTTGCTGTTCGTTCCGTAAATCTGACAAACTATTACAAGTCTTTAATAATCTTACAAGCATGCTGAATATATCCACTTAATCTTTGATTACTCCTAGTCTTAAAACAATTCACACACACGTCTGCAAAGCTTTCCTTGTCAAGTTCTATTCTCTAGTCAGGCCTTACCTAGTAAGAACACAAGTCACACCACCCAAATCTGGTAACACTATATAATGCATAATTTTGCTTCAAACGTCACGCAAGTATATACGTACTCAGCTTTAGTTACACAACAACAAAACGCTGTCACACAAGCAAACCTCCTCAGCTTCAGTGAGTTTCTGCCTCAACCGTTGCTCTTCACTTCTGGTAGACATCAGTGAGTCCTCTAACAGTGAGCGTTGTTGAGTCGAATTCATAAGTTCTCTGTCACGATCGCTCTGATATTGGTGGTGCAGCGACTGGATCTTCTCCATGTACATTGACTCCTTTTCCCTGTAGCAAAGGGAAAGATAGTATAATTTATCTTTAGTGTTCCAGAATTCTAGAACTATTTCTCTTTAAAAATTATGTCAACATTGGTTAGCATGGATTCATATCCAACCTTCGCTCATTCTAAAAAATCCGCTACGCGTCCAGACATTTTCCACCTTTCAAACAAGTTTGAAGTTTAAGTTTCTTGTGCAGCACTTTGCAAGGTTTTTGTTGTTTTTTTTTTGTTGGATTTTTTAGACAGGAACTCGACCCTTTACAGGTTTACATTAGTAATGCCAGATTTACAATCGTTGGAATTGGTTTGTATAGTAACAGAAACACAGCAAGGAAAATTATGCACATTCTTGACTTTTATTGAGAAGATGGCGATGTTTACGTAATCGAGAAACCTCCTTTCTTGTCAACACGTGAAAACAATTCAAATACTGGTTGAGTTCTTCTAATGAATCCTTCATTAAATTATTGAACTAAACCAAGGTATTTTGTTAATTTTTTATGAATGCTTTATATTTTATTCATTGCATGCTTTGCTATTTATCACAGCTATTTGTGATTTCAATTTTATTCTATTTGAACTTTGCCATTTCAATTATGTCTATTTATTCTTAAAATCTTGTTTGTTCAAACGTTTGCTTTAAGTTCGTAAAGTCATACACCGCGTCTTGCAAGCTGAGTAGATCGTATATACAAATCTTTCAATCTGAGTAGATTGCAGATTAAAATATTGCAATCTGAATAGATTGCATATAAAACTAAAATGGTTAGAGACTGTTTCAGTTCTGTTTCGCGTTTTTGCGCGATTTTCTCCTTTTTACCAAAATAAATTATTCCAAGGGGTCAGTTTGACACATTTCTCCCCCCTTCCTCCTTCCCTCGAGTTGTCATTGCTTGTGAGTTTTTTTCTTTGCATTGTTTTTATCCAGGTATGTGAAGTCCTTGCATTTCTGAACCATCCTGTAATTTTTCTTAAAAGCGCGAGCCTGGGTTCTACTTTGAACGATATATGATTAAAGGCCTTAATCCATTTCAATATGGCGGCAAATAATTAAAGCTCGCAATTGCATTTTGTAATAAATAATTCATGTTAGAAGATCAAGAAGCCTCTTCGCGGCGATGATGGAGAAAAACAACACGATAAGGCAGTAGACAAAAATGTCTAGCAAGCCGGATTATAAAGAAGACAAAAATTGGAGCACAAATCCAAGAAGGTAAGATCAAAACCCCGACGGCAGACGTTATCTGAATGGGCATGCAAAAAAGCACCTCTGGCTCTTTGATGAAGGCTGGAAGATATTTTGAAACACAACTAAAGAAAAGCAATGACTGTTGGTACAAACAATTTCCGATTATGTATTCTTTAATAACGTAGCGACAGCAAGGTTCACAAAGTGGCAATTGCCCACAAATTACAAAGTTCAGTTTCAATTGGTTCCCTGGTTTTTAAGGTTTAAATTTATTCATTTTTAATGTCCGCTCCTATGGTTGAAATGTCTCCATTTTTCAAAAGCAAGGGGTCATATGTCCTACTTTGCCGAATTTTTAGAATAAAAACTGGTTCAGTCTCTAACCCGTAAATAAGCCGGGCATTCAAAGAATAAAAATTATTTTAGTCCAAGAAAAACTTACATAAGCCGGCCTTCGTGAAGTTTTTCAAGCTGTCGCGAGCTGTCCTCGCTCTCGCGAATCAGCATTTCCTTCTCCTCAGTCAATTTGTTGATATTCTCTTTAAGGACATTTCTTTCAGTGGAAACGGCCTCAAGTTGTGACCTACGAGGGCAGAAAATATACAGATTAAAAGATTCAAGAGTGTTGATTGTTGGTACGGCTTGTATCTAATCGAGTCCCTCATACAGTGGGGTGCTACCTTACCACCTAAGTTAACTCAGGCGGCGGTTGCTGCCGCAATAATGAATGTCATTTTTCATACTCTATCGCCAACACAAATTAATCGTCACTCGCTAGACTTAAGCAAGATTATTAAACCTCGAGGCCATTGTACAAAAACGGTGGAAATCGCCGCCTTCTCTAAGTTTTTTGGGAGTTGCTGTTTAGTTTGTTTTGCACGAAAATATGACGAAGGGGAAAAGTCAAGAGGATTTTGTCTTGAAACACAATAAGACAAAGAACGTAAACAACGCTTTGCTAACTTTGAAACGATTAATTAAACTTAAACGATTTTTCATCCTGAAATTTAGACGTTTAAAAAAACACTAGCTTTTCCGCCAGAGCGTTTTTGTTCTAACGTGTTTAGTAAATTGAGTAGTATTTTCTGCTGGCCGCTAACTTGCGATGGGTTCGTGTCCTGTCTAGAAGTACTCGGAAAATCTCATCGGTTTTAAAACACTATAGAAAATGAAGATTAGTTCTGACTCCATAGGCTGCTAGACTCGGAAAAGGTATAAGCTTTTGGCTGATTAATAATGACACAGCTACTAGCTATTTAAACAACTTCCCTCCCCTCCCCCCCAAAAAAGGTATAAAGAATTTTTTTAACATGCCCTTTAACATGGAGTCCCGGCCCCCACGACCAGGTAGAGTCATTGGGCCACAAGAAATACACGTAAACAACAGGTACTTAAAACTTAACGACCTGCTTACCAGATTGACTCGACATTTGCTCAATCAAGGAAAAAGAACAATTCATTTCAACAAAACAGAAATTCAAATCTTGAACAGTTCTTTAGAAAATCAAACAAGAAAACAAAAAAACTACAAATAGTAATTACGGACTGCTGAAAATCGATTTTGATGAAATCCAATAAATTAGTGGCAAGGTAACAAAATTTTTGAAAGCTTTTGAGGGTTAATCTTCCGTCACACTTCCTAACCCTGAATTTATCGCAATTGAAGCAGAAAAAGCTCTATACTATACTAAGAAGCTTTCATGTAATCATTACGGGTACGCATAGGTTGTTCGCTGATGAACAAAAATACAGAAAAAGGACGTGATAAGTTTCCAACGAGACGGATTAGAAAATAATTCACACTAAAACAAGTGATACCCGCTAAAACTAAACTTCGTAAATGTTTGTAAGCTTAGCTAGGAAATAGTTCTAACCGTAACGCAACACACATGATTTAAAGAGAAATAAACTAAATCTTAATGATGGAGAGAATGAGCACATCACATAAAACTTATTAACAACGTAACTTTTACTCAAATGAAAAACTTTTAAACACTGAAAGTGTAACATTATATTGTACCTCCTGGCTTTTGTAATGGACTGAGAAAGTAGCCATGACTTGTATTTTAGACTGGGCTGAACTTCAAAGTCCCAATCAAACCGAAAGGCTGTCTCCTTACCCTCGATTTCTCTCACCTTTGAAGTCGCCATACTTCTAGTTCAGTGAATTGGGCAATCAAAGCATTTCAAAATGACTAAAAACTGAAAAGAACCTGTAACATGAAATGAAAAGTCCAATTTTTTCACGCGCCGAAGGCTTCCAATTTTAAATTGACGCCCAACCTGAAACACACGCCTAGGGAGGCGCGTTAATGTCAGCATACACTGACATCATCCACAGTGTGTGTAGGATAAGACAAAATCAGTAGAAATTAACAGATGCGGCCACAGACAAATGTGTTTATAAATGCATACATGTTATGATGCCACGCCTTCACACAAACAAAATCAGTCTTCAAAATTAGATGTGACACTACCTGAGATAAAGAAAAAACGACGAGAATTGGAACTTAAAACTGCGCATGTGTTTAAGTTTCGAAAACATGCTGCACGACAAACACTTTTCTAGATGTGTATAAACATAGAAACCTTTTGAATACAGTAAATAGACATTTTGGTGTCCAGGATTAAGTGCTAATCAAATATATGAGAAATAAGGTCGCAAATGATATTTTAAAAACATGATGATTAAAAGTTGCGTCCGTGCTCGCATTTAACTTACATCTTTAGGAAAAATAAATAAATTAAACATTATTACTCGTACTGGAAGTCAACGAGTCTAAGAATGGACTGCGTTCTTTTTTTATCGAGTATGAACAACGCATGCGCGAATTTTGTGTCATCAGTGCCTTAGATTTTAGCCAGGAGTTCATATATTAAATTACTTGAGCGAATAAACACGCAATAAACACAAACTTTTGAAAACATTTTAAGGGTTTAATAATCCCAAGAACACGAACCTTACTCGTCAAGTACACTGTATATAAATTATTTTGTATTTTACAGAGCATGGACAAGTGTTTATAAAACAACATGTTCGCTAAAGAAAATTTAAAGTATTTCGAATGATAGCAGTTAATTTTGTTAAATAATTTTACAAAATTTTGAAGAACATTATAACTGTTTGGAAATTACAACAGTGTGTTTCTTAAGGCCGGTACACCGGTAAATTGTACCGACGTTCCCCGACGGCTGTACCGGTTTTCCCCATTTCGAAAATTCAAAATAATTGCAAGGATGTCCCTAGACCCCTTTAGATATTTGAGCTTTCGCTGCTTGATGACCTCGTACCCATTCCAGGTGTACCTGCTTTTCCCCTTAGTGTACCCCACTTCCCAAGCCTTAAGAAACACACTGCGAGAGGTAGTCTTCTGTGCAACTTGTCTTGCGTAATGAGGCCTCCGCAAGTCGAAATTTTAAACGAAAAACATTGCGAAAAGTTGAATTGCAGCGAAGTTTTCAAAACAAGGAGACTTTGTATGTACACTTCGCCTAGCATTGGTTTTTCATCAAAAATTACCTCGTGTAAGATCATTTTACCCCAGATATATCGCTTTCAAACACAAATAAATCTTTCTTATTAACCGAGTTACGAGTTCCGCAACGTAAGTTACGAACGCGATTTTTGTTTTCATTTTTTTAAGACCTTAGCGCGAAGAGCGTGGATCAAAGGAAAAAATGTTCCGTACTTACTGTACGAATGGAGCATCCTAATAGACGAACTCGTTCTTGAAAACCACAAGAAGAATCACTATTAGAAGTTAAAATAGTTCTCTCAATTTACTATAGCTACGCCTACCGGATTATATAATCAGATATAACTGACATTAAAAAACTTCAGCAGTATTATATTACAACCAACATTCTTTATTTCATTTGATTATCCATTAAAACATGTTTCATGTCAATTCTTCAAACTTTCCACTCTTTGACCACATACAAACAAGAGAGATTCTAAATTCTGCCATCTGATTTCCAAAGAGTTTCTGTATAAAGAAAAAATAAATAAAATAAAATGCCAGAAAGATGCATAGCGCTTTTCAAAAAATTCTTAATCAAATCAAACCTCTCATCTACTAGACATTACAGGTAACACTCATAAATACCA
>JAOBAY020002632.1:0-15577 GCA_025331085.2 Zoanthus sociatus | reverse complement strand
AAGGGCAGGCCATTTGTGGCCGTAAATCGTGCAAATTTCTGGGGGCATTACGGCAAAGGCAAGGGGCATCCACGGCAGTTGCCGCGTGGCCGTCGTAAATTTCAAGCCCTGGGCACTGCCTTTTAGCACATTTAGCGCAAAAAGCTTCTTGCCACATGTTTTTGAAGAATAGCTCGTGATTGGCTGAGTGTGCCTTATGTTTTTCCTAAAGATTGTTTGTAACCAAATACTTGTTTAAAGGCTTCTCTCCTTTTCTTGGAAATAAGTTAACACCAGGTGCTTTGCACCATAGGTTGGAAAAAGATGACAGGATGCTTGATGCAGTTCAATGTTTTAAAGAGGTTACTGAACTTGACAGAGGCCACAAAGTTGCTCTAGAACATTTGGAGAGGGTTCAGCAGTACTTGGCGTCCGAGAGACAGGTTTGTCACGTTGTCGTATGTTCTCTCCATGATAATGCTTTGGAAATGGTATTAATAATAACAAGTGAAGTAATAATGATGATAATAATAGTATTTTTTTCATTTCATCAACTCTTTTTATTTAAAAACTAAACAGTGATTGAGCATGACGATCTTTCTATTTCATAATGAAAACTAAAGGTTTAATAGAATTTATTGAAAAAACATTCACCACTCTCAGCTCTCACGCGTCCTTTTCGAATTTTCAAGTCGTTTGTAGGAACACGTGACTAGATACGCATCACATGCCTTCTAATTTTAATAACATTTTTATTTCAAATCCATCTAAAAATATTTACAATAGTTGTAATAATAGTGAAATATTAAAGATTTGATAATATTTAATGATAATGATAATGATAACAATAGTAATAACTAATAATAATAATAATGATGATTATGATGATAATGATAATGATAATTGCGAAGCAATAAACTAGTTTCAACTGTTGTAGTCTTAAGGAAGTTGTTTAGGCATCAAAGGGTTATATGTTTTGAGAGAGACATTGAAATAATTAGTTTAATTTCAGTTTTAGAAACCTGTTTGGTGCGTACTGTTGCTTGCTTAAAATAATAATTTCATGAACAAACATAAATTTATTTACTGTATGTGAAAAATTTCTGTAGTATCCTGTTGCGATAAAAGTTAGCATTTAGGATGCGTGCAATAGTATTTGGGAATTGTTAACAAAGTTATTTTAGTAAAACACTGAACAAGTTAATTTTTTGCTTATCAAGCACATGAAATGTAAATTAACTGATCTTTAATTGATTTATTTTTGTCATCGACTGATTCACCTTCTTCTCTTTTCATGTACAATCCTGGTGCCCGATGATGCGTTTGTCCCCGCACGGATTTGTCTGTCGCTGCAATACATCTGTTTTCTTCTTTGATGATTAACTGGTACTGTAATGTTTTATGGCTCATTTCAATAAAAAAAAACACTGATTTTGAAATGTTTGTATTCTGTTGGTATGCACGCCTTGTTGCTTGGGAATGCTGATATTTGGAAACTTCTGTTTCATATAACAATTCTTGAAATAATTTCTTTTTCAAAAATATATCTAATTTATTATTTGCATACTCGCCTTTTTTGTTTCTTCATCCATTGTTGTATGCAAATGTATAACTTGCACATATTTTCATCTTTTGAATCTTGTTCTTTTAACATCGACGTTCTTTTTGTGATCACGGGGTTTCTTGTATCTGGCGTTGTATTTAAACGTTATCATCTTCTCTTACGCTAATGTTCTATGGCTGTTTGGGTGACATATTGCCATGGCAACATTTCCTTTCATGATTTTATTTTTCATTTACGACGTTTATACTTTCCTTGGTAATTTATCTTATTCCTTTATTGATTTTTGGGATAAAACTCTACTTTCTGCCATTTGCGTTTTTCTATGACCATATATCCATATATTCTTGCTTGTCTTGAAACAAACGTATTTATTATTGGTTATAAATCAAACGCTTCCTTTCTTACTACATTTCATCCACATATGAACTACCTTGCTATTCCTTGAATCCTTCTTCTCGGATATTGATAATACTTTCAATTTGACTGTTAATTGCATCGGCGACATATCGCCGTTTGCACTAATTTTTGGCTCGCCCCTTGGACTACTTTTTCAAACATGTTTCTTTATCAAATACCGAATTCACGATGTGGCCCAAAAGCGAGCACAAAATGTTACCAAGAGTGACTCAAGGGGAGAGGTGAAGAGTAGGTTTAGTCACGTGAGGAAACTTATCAAAGAGGATCCCAGTCTGGTGAAGAAGAGGAAGAAGAAAGAGAAGTAAGTACAATATGTTTTCAAGAGCATGGAAATTCATCGATTAGTTAATGTAAATGGAAAAATATAAGATTCGTCACTAATCTTTAAAACCGCCAAAGTATGAGCAAAGCTTTTTGGAACCATTCTGTTCTCTTCTTCACTAATATGGCTTCTCAGCCACATTGCCTCAGATGTGTGACTGTAAAAGCACCCGTTCGTCAGGCACAAGTTGAGACTCCGGTCTGTGGTTCATCAATGAACCGACTCACTACTTTATCCATTTACGTCTACAAGTTCCTACTATATGTACGACATAACAACAATAACAGAGTTGTTCTACTTTGTAGTAATAAAAAATGCATCAAACTTTAGTTAGATATCAATTTTTTTGTTCATGAGTGTGTCATTTTTAAAGGAAAAGCAGCTAACCGAATCTGCGTTTTGTTATTCTGACGAAGTTGAGCTGTTTGAAATTATCTCCGTAAGTAATAAACGAGGCTGGAACTTTGAGCGACCTTCTTTATTCAGAGAGAGAATGCAGAGATCTGTTGTCATGTCCTAACTAATGATTCTATACTAACTTTGGCATCCGTTTGATAAGTTGGCTTAGAAATCACAATTCTAAGGGTTTTTTTTTTATATTTTTCTTTCTTCAGAAAAAAGAGAAAGAAAAAAGCGAAGAGCGGTAAAAAGAAGAAAACAAAAGCTCGTAATTCCAAGCGTAGTTCTAGCACGGAGTCTTGTTCTAGTTTTGGTTCTGAATCATCGAGTTCGGCTGATGAGTGGGTTGAAAAACCGCAACTGTCGGAAATGTCTCGAATGGAAGAGACAAAAAGCTCATTTAGCTTTTTAGAAACTAAAACCTCGGATTTACGTAGGGAAACTGAGTTGCATCTTGGAAAGGAGTGGGAAGTACATTCCCGCAACTTACCGCATGTAGGTACGTACGGCACACACAAGTTACCGAGATGTGATGCATCCGGGTGTGCAGTTAATGAGAAAGGACATGCAAGAGAGCAAGAAGTTGTCCTGGAAGAACCGAGAGGCAGCTGTTATAGCTGTGAACAGGGAAGCAGAGATATCAGAGGAAGGGAGAGGACTCAGACCAGAAACCACAGTGGGGAGATAAGAGATCATAGAGAACACGATAGTAGAAGTAATAGGCTCTCGAGGAGTTCAAGATTTAGCCGAAGTATAAGTTCAAGCAGTAGTAATAGCAATCAGAGTACAGACAGAGATAAAATTAGAAAGAAAACGAGTCGAAGTCGGAGCCGAAGTACGAGTGTTAAAAGGAACAAGATGCGAAGCAGGAGCTGGGAGGATAAGAACAGAAGCCACACAAACGTTTGTAGCTGGAAAACGAATGAAGCAGAAGGCAAACTGGAGTGTAAAAGTAGAAGTCCGCATCACAGAGAAAGTGAAACAAGCGCTCAGAAACAAAGTAGAAGCAGAAAGAGAAGCAGCAGCAGCAGCAGCAGCAGCAGTAGTTACATGAGTGAAAGTTCTAAAAATAGATCCTCTCAACTACGCCGACGAAACAGTAGTCCAGGTGGAAGGTATTCAAGATACACAAAGTTTAACAGGAACCGTCGCAGAAGCTACAGTGGCAGCCGAAGCTGCAGCAGAAGCCCATCAAGATACTCAAAGTCCAGAAGAAACCATCGCCGAAGCAGTAGCGGAAGCCACAGCAGAAGCCCACCAAGATACTCAAAGTCAAGTAGGAACCATCGCCGAAGCCACAGCAGAAGCCCACCAAGATACTCGAAGTGTAAAAGAAACTATGAAGTAGCTAGTAGTAGCCGGGGTCACAGCAGAAGCAGAAGCCCTCCAAGATACTCAAAGTCTTATAGGAGCCGTTAAAGAAGCCGCTTTAGAAGCCGTGACAACAGAACAACCCTAAATTTACCAAGACGATCATTATTTGGAAGAAGCCGTGACAGAAGTCGTGACAGAAGCAGTAGCAGAAGCCGTGACAGAAGCCGTGGCAGAAGTCGTGACAGAAGCCGTAGCAGAAGCCGAAGCTTCTGTGGAGATAAAAGATAGGATAGACGTTGAAACCAAATTAGAAGTAGAAGCTAAAACAGAACTTGTGAACAGGAAGAGCCCAGGGCAGAACACGGGACTCGGGAGAGAGAAAGTAAACTCCGACTAGAACTAAAGAGCATCTGATCGCTAGTTTAAAAAAAAGGATTGGAAACTGAAGCATTTACTATTCTATAAAAGAACTTTAATGTTATAAGATTTTCATCTCTGATAAATTTGCAGCAGTTCGTTTTATATATGAATAATACAATCCAAAGAATCTTATTAATGATATAGTTAGAAATATCTTTTAATTTGCATAAAAAATATTTCTCGCGCTGCAACCCAAGGTCTAAGATAACCTCTTCAGTATTCAGTATCATGCTGTTGGTGAAACAATGAAATTTGAAGGAATATTTTCTGAGAAGAGCTACAGGACAATTTTAACGATTTTTTCTGTTTCAAATGCACTGTAGCTTGCTGCAAATACTTTTGTCTTCGTTTTGATGTTTTTGACAAGCATTTGCACCACCCAAAACAAAGAACGATTTCATTGTGATTTAGAAGACGTGGTTTTGCTTGAAGTGTTTTGTAAGCACGCGGTGTGAATAGGAATAGCTAGTGGGCCGTTTTACAATCTGTTCACCGTTTGAAAGTGCAAAAAACTGAGCTGGAAAGAGAATCCTTGGATTTTGCAGTTTAAGCCAATTGTGTTATAAACTCTTCTGTATGGGAACAAAACAATTGATAGCACGAGGCTTTTCATCATTACAGTCTTCGTAGGATCATGAAAATCTCCAGTGACAACGTGGTGACTAATTGATGAAGTGAGGAGGAGTAGTGGACTTGTAAGCGCTGTTGACACCAGGTATCATTTCAATTGACACCAGGTATCATTTCAAAAAAGGAGGCGAAGAAGACTATATCCCAAACAAGGCGATGAAATGAAAACTCAGGAGAAAAGAAGAGAAGAGGGAGACCAGCTATGGCAAGGAGACAAATCATCGACAAAGACTTGGAGCGGGCAGGAAAGCGGTGGAGCAACGGGAAAAAACTGATGAAGAAATCGTGGATGATGGAGACGATTTGTGGCTCATGCTTGATTTCTCGCTTGATGTTCGTTTCTACGGGTGTCAGGAGTATTCATCACTGACCCTACCGCCCAAGGTGTTCAGTCAGCCATATCAAAATCGTGTGAAGCAGTGAACGCCTGTGTAAAAAGGCTCTGAGAACTGCTTAAACTTAGGTTGTTTGGCAAAACTGATTGCATGCCTGATAAAAGAAATAGAAAGTTGCGAATGCGGTCAAAACCTGTTACGTACACGTCCGTCTGTACACGTATGTGAAAGAGCTTGTGATAGCAAATGAACCCACTCCGCTTGAGGAATGACAAAACTTTGTCTATCTTCTTATCTTTTAAAATAGGAAGTTGTTTATACTTGCCGTCTACAAACGTTTGTGAAAGAGTTTCTGATTACAAATGGATCCATGCACTTCGATTGAGGAAGTGGTTTGCGTAGAATGCGTGTAATGAATCATAATCGTTTAATGGGAAATCCGTGCTCGTCACGTACGTGTAGTTTGAACGGGAATTTAGACCTGTGGAAGGTCAAGCCTTTTGTTAACGAAACTCTCTGTCCCCGTTAAGTATGGCCGACAGCCAGAAAAGTAACATTTCCTGTTCCTCGACCTCAATAAGATTAAAAATGATGTGCTTTCTAAATTTTGAATCATTCGATGAAATCATGTATAATGTTTTTTAAAGGAATAGAAATGATCCAGGGAGAGATAATTAGACGCAGAAAATAATCATTTTGTTGTCTCGAGTAGATTCCGCGTTATTGCATCAAATTCAATTAGGCTTAGTAAGTTTGACTGTTAAAGCTAACTTAAAAAGACGAATTTCTATATTAACATAAGGAAAAAATACTTCTTCGTCCTCTATGCTATTACCCATTGTGAAAAGAGCTATTGGGGAAAAATAAATTATTAAAAACTTGAAAACAAAGTTTGACTGTTGCAAACAAGGCAAAGAAAGGGAAAGAGTTTTGTGATATAAACAACAACCAATTCAAAGCAAATTACAGTTTTTTTAAAAACAAACTATCCAAGTGCATTGTAATTCTTTCCACGGCACTCATTGAAAGTCGGCAGACGTAGAAGAGTTTTTAAAACCCATTTTTTATATGGAGCAGCAAACATCAAACGCAAAAATGAATGACTGCTTTTTTAAAACAAAAAGTTTTTCGTGTTCCCTATTTTGACTTCATTAGTTCCTGGTTCTCAAAAAGTAGTCGTGATTTTCGTAAAACATGTTAAAACCGAATTAATAATACTGCAATATAACTATTGTGCAAATTGTAGGTAATCTACTTTAGTTGCAGTAGCTCGGCACCGGTACTCGGTCGCATTTTGTATCATAAAGATTTGGAACCTGTTTTAGTAATTAAGGGTCGCACAATATTCTTCCTTTGCTCATAAATAGAACATTCTTCCACCTTTGCAGTTTTCTCAATATTCTATTAGTTTGGTCATATATACTTTACGTATAAATATAAAACGAATAAAATAAGTTAAAGTGGAAGTACATGAACCGTTGATCTTGATTGAGTTGTACTAATGATAATATTTCGTTTGTTTCCTCCAATCAACAGTACGAAATCCGCCGTTACTGACATGCAATGCTAAAGTCGGTTCGTTTCCGAGCGTGAAGCCGAAAAGCTTTAAAAGTTCATTTACAGCATGAATTTATATGTATTTTCACAACTAAAAACTTCTTTTTGTGTTAATTTAAAGCTGCAAAATGTAGTTATGTTTCATTTTAAATAGGAAATGATTAACTTCAGTTAAATAAATTAAGGTATTACTAGTAATATGTTGGTGTGGGGCCCAAAATTAGAATGTTTGTTTTGTGTAATCGATTATCGTCATACATCCATCCCATATCATGGTCTAAACGAAAAACAAGACGTACCCGGAAACAACTGGTATGGAGATTTCCCATTTGGATTTAGATGAAGCAGTTAAGGAACTTTGCAATCTTACATACCTCTTCAAATCCAGAGGTATTTTTGAAAGCGTAGAGTGGGCGTGGCCTAGTATTCATCAGTCACAAATTAGCTTAAAACTTGTAAATGGTGAAGCAACCACATCCTCTCATTTACTGATCTCGGTTTGTACAAACAAGAATTCACTTTAAGAAGAACCGCAAACTCGAAAAGAAAACGGAAAGAGCTTCAAAATAAGAACAAACCGAAAACAGAATAAAATTTAAACTTAGATTAAGAAATTTTCATGAAGAATTCTTTCACTAAGATAAATCAGTTCATCGAAGGGACTCATTAGCAGATGTTATCAAAAGTACGTACAACAGTTTTAAACCTATTTAGATTCCTGCAGAAAAAATATTCAGTAAGAACAAAATAAAAGTTTTGAGGCTACAGTAATTTGAGTACTAGGAAAACTTTATTATCCTAGTTGGTGAAGTGCCAGTCTATTCCGACCGGACCAAAACTCAGGGTCTTAAAATAATTGAGGAGAACGTGCTACCTTTGTTATAACATCTGCAAATGGTTAGACATTCGCGTCTTCTCGGATAAGGACGTTAAACCGTAGGCCCAGTCTCCCGACTCTCTATCGGGGGACTTAAAAGAACCCACACAGATCTATCGTAAAGAGTAGGGTGGTGATCCCGATATTGTGTGGTCTGTCTCTTCTAATTCTACTGAGAGCATTATTTAAATATATAAAAATGTTTGCTACGAACTTCCCGTTAAACAACAACCTCAGACTGCATGCAAAACTATTTATTATTCTTCAGTTTAAAGGGACGGGTCTAAAGCAGACTTAAGCAAAATTTTAACAAAAAAACCCGACACATTTCAATGTAAATTTAAATTTAATTTTTTTTACAAACATAATTCTTTCAGAGTTCAGTTTGTAGTTTACACGTCACGGCCAGTTCTGTGTTACTCAGATGAGCCTTAACTGTTTTCAGAATTTCGGCTTAGACTGAAAACTGATTACACGTTTTTGATCTTCGGAAAACGACTTTGTGTATATTTATTTTTTAAAAAGGAAATTAATTTTTTGATTGAAAAAGCGTCACAAGTTGATAGGTGGGCCGGCAGAACTAATGTAGAAACGATGGCCTTCACTTGAACAGAGAACGTGCTTTAAACATCTGGTGTGAATAGACAATTAAAGACCTTTACATTCCTTTAAAATCTCTTTAAAACCAGAGGTATGTTTGCAGGCGTTGATAGGACGTGACCAGTATTCATTAGTCAAAACTCAACCTCACTTGTAACCTGTGAAACAACCACATCCTCTCGTTTACTGATCTGTACAAACTAACATTTAATTTGATAAGAACAAACTCGAGAAGAATACGGTAGTTGCTTACAAAATTACAAACCAGCAATGTCTTTCTTAATGGCATAATGCTTCCCATAAAACGCTCCAGACTCAACAGCGAACTTGAAAATGGTTTTAAAACCTTTTTTTAAAGTAATTTTGTTATTCGTAACATATGGGAACATGGGGTCATTACAATTTAAAGATTCAATAGAAAAACTGATGCACTCATTAGGAAGACTTAAAGTGTAGAGCCCGGCGGAGAATCGTTAATGGCTTGCCCTAATGACATACCATTAATAATTTTTAAAAAGTTTTCAGATATGGAACAAATTACTTCAAGAACAGAGCGAACTCAATACTCAGTTCAGAGAATCGCTGTTACTTCGTAGAAAAATATTAAACTTAATTCATGAATGATTAGGATA
Source organism: Zoanthus sociatus (assembly GCA_025331085.2). NCBI lineage: Eukaryota > Metazoa > Cnidaria > Anthozoa > Zoantharia > Zoanthidae > Zoanthus > Zoanthus sociatus. The sequence continues at coordinate 6,531 of JAOBAY020002632.1, read as the reverse complement.
TTGAGAGAGAAATATTATTTTAGATTTTTATTTTTGTTTTAACATTTTTCGGAGAGCGAGGTCATTTGTTACGTTTTTATAGAACCATCTATCTGAAACAAGCCTAAACATCTTTGCCCTATCCACCATTTTAGTGGTTGGTACAATCACTGAACAATCACAAATTTGGGCTAAAGAGTCCTTGTAGCTTAGTGGGTAGAGCGTACGCCCGGTGTTAGAAAGGTCGTAGATTCGAAACCCGCCATAAACTCGGAGTCGGAATTTTGAGTCTTGAGGCAGAGTGTCTTCCAGAACCTGCTAGTGACTCGCCCTCTAAAAAATATAATGATACTAATAATGATGAAACTTATATGGCGCAAATATCAATATAAATTTTCCGATGCGCCTTACAAATGTACAATAAAACGTACTACTTAATACAATGTTCAAAATTTAAACTGTAATAAGAAAACTAATTAAACTAATTATAAGCTTAAGAAAATAAAACGGTCTTTAGTCTCTTTTTAAAGGTAGTTAATTTGTCCGTTTGTTTAATGTGCAAGGGAAGTGCGTTCCAAAGTTTTGGTACTGCAGAGGAGAAGGTTCGATCGCCAAATTGGTTTGAATATATTACAAAATATATGTATCCCCGCGCTCCCATGTAATATTTTGCTTGATGTGAACAATAATGTATCCCCGCGTGCCCATGTGAGGTACTGCTTGATGTGAACAATAATGTATCCCCGCGTGCCCATGTAATATCTTGCTTGATGTGAACAATAATGTATCCCCGCGCTCCCATGTAATATTTTGCTTGATGTGAACAATAATGTATCCCCGCGTGCCCATGTGAGGTTCTGCTTGATGTGAACAATAATGTATCCCCGCGTGCCCATGTGAGGTTCTGCTTGATGTGAACAATAAAGATAGAATGTGTATCCCCGTGTGCCCATGTGATATTCTGCTTGATGTGAACAATAAGTGTGTGTTAATTCCCGCTCGCCCAGGTGATTCTGCTTGATGTGAATAATGATAATTGTGTATCCCCTGTTGGTGTGAACATTATTCTGCTTGATGCGTATAAATCACAATTGTGTAGCTCCGCTCGCCCGTGTGATATTCTGCTCGGTGCGAGTAATAATTGTGTATCCCCTGTGTGAATAAGAATTACTACAAAATGAAAAAAAAAGACAAATATGTGCCTCGAAAGTGTTTCCATTTATTTCGAAGGAAGAAAACAAGTTGTTTTGAAGGAAAGAGATTTTGATATTTGGTTGAAGATCATAAATAGTTCTATGTTAAAAAAAAAGTAATTTTGTGTTTTTCTTCATAGTTGTAATTCGAGTCTTGAACGTGAATCATTTACTATCCATGTTTTATGTGTTTAAGCAAAGTTGTTAAAGTGGACTGCTTATGAAACTTAGCAAACTGCAAAGAAGATTACAGTGTTTCTTTGTTTCCTCTTGTGTGTCATTAGCCTATTGACCATTTGTTCACTTACATCTCAGAGCCTTTTGCTATTTGTACACGGTCACTGTAGGGATCTTTTGTTTTAGGTGTGATGCTTCATTAGTTTATTGACCGTTTGGTCATTTACATCTCTAAACGTTTTGTTATTTGTGCACGGTCAAAGTCATACTTCAATAGGGAAAAGGAGAACAAAAACGTATAACAAAGAAAGTCATCAAGTTTCAGAAACAGTCGACTCTATTAACTTTGGTTTAACTGTAGTACCAGTTGAGGAAGAATAAGTTACGGTTTCTAGAAGATTTACTATTAAAAGGAATATTAGAATATTTTATTCTCTAAAACTCTTAAATTTTAACTGAATAAGCGAAACGTCTTTTCCAAGAGAGTTCTTAATTGTACAAATTGTTTGTAAAACTAAAGCAACATTTTTTAAAAAGATAAAAATTAAGTTAATTATGTGAGCAAGTGAAACTTTCATTATTTCTGTCCTTTGTCGGTAACTAAAGATCAAGTTTATAGTTTACAAGGTTGTGCTGTTGGAAAGAAATATGTGACTGGTAAAGTAAAAACGTGGAAGAATATATAAGAATAGAATGTAGATAGAAACACATCTGTTGTCGCAGTTAGTGTAAAGCCAATTAACGTTTCACTTTGAAGCCGAACCCACCAGCAGCTCTGATATGGCTAATTTGATCAGTGACGTCTCTAATAAGACCACCTTTAACATCCTGTTCACACGACGGCTTAGTAAAAAAGGCCATATTTTAAGCTAGACAAAAGATGCAATACCTTTGCAGATAAATTTTCGAAATTTAGGGAAAGTTGCTTTGCTAAACTCAAGTCCTGAGTATTTCTGGATTTTAGATAATGTTCCTTTTAGTAGATTTTTAGAAAATATACCTGTAAATTTTTGGAAAATCTGCTCTCATGGATACCATTAATCCGCCCAGCAAGAGAAGGTTCTTTAGATTGAGTCTCAATATAATCCATTTTTAGATTTTAACGATTTTTTACTTTTGTGTTTCATCTGTTTTGTGTCAATCACCCTCCAGAAACCCCATGTATTACTACTAGTACACGCTGGGTTTTTTTTCTATGAAGAACCCGCAGTAAATTTTGCCGAGGCTCATTGTTCTTAATTTTTCCCTTTTGGCTTCTTCAGCCTAAATTTGTTCTTAATTTTGTTCTTATTTCTGCGAACGATTCGAAATGAGAAATCAAAACAAAAAGACAAGGTAATGAAAAATGATGCTGATCGCGGTCTGTATTTTGAGGTGATCCCTGTACAATTATACATGAGATTACTCAGTGACCACTGTGTATTTTGTCCGCTCTCACACTCTTCACCCACAGGCTGCAGAGCGGTCACTTTTTGTTGCCCAGCGCTTTTAAAAAATTCAGTAAAGTTTCAACTAGAAGCGTTTTCACTTTTTTCAGCCTCAGCATGAGCTTGTTCTTCAAATTTTCTTAATTTTCAGCCAATCTGAGCCTCATTGTTCTTATAAAGTTGTTATTATAAAAAACGTGTGTGCTTCAGTGTTTTAGAAGAAGCTTCGAGCAACAAAAGAGCAGTCAAAAGGAATACAACTATTATTCCTAATAAACTCGATATACCAATGCAGTGAAACATGCAACTAATTCAACGTAATCTACCACAATTTTTCTTTGGTTTTATAGTCATAGACATAATTTGTTTTAGGTGAACATAAATTTCTCGCTGCCCGTAACTTCTTCCATGAAACACTTTTTACCAAATATTTGTAAGGAAATATAAAACCCTAGAAATTTCTTCAGTCCCAAGATAAAGACAACTTTTGAACCATAAATGCGAGGAGGTTTTAAAATATGGCAGTAACTCTAAGTTTTAAGAAGATACATTTGGGGAAAAAATGATTGCCGGACGTTTAGTAAAGTGAAGATCATGTCCCGGTGCTGGTTCTCTGATAGATTTGATCAATTTAATGATTGTTGCTTTTGATTTTGTAACTGGACTGCTAATTGAACTTCTGAGTGGACCGGCGAAATGAACGCAAACTTTCACGCCCATTGCTATAGAATTAAAAATAGGCTTTGAAATCTTTGACAGAGATCTGATGGAAGAAAACCGTGATTATAAATGTCCCGACTTGAGATCTGAATCGGATAAAAATTAAAAATAGCACAAACACATCAATTAACCTGTTTCGTTGAGTGAATGAAGTTACTTGTCTTGTTAAGAATCTTCTAACCTCAGAAGAGTTATCAATGTTCCTTAATAGAGCTTGGATTTAATTTGTCAAGAACCGGATAGGAAGCTGTACATACAGTTCAACAGTATTTTGGCATTCAATATTTGCTAATGAACTCGGCAGGACTTTGAATGTACATCATAGTTGGTTTTTTTGAGCAGACGAGCAGGTCAAAAGGCAGTCTAGAGAGCGTAAGATTCTACAACTTCATTTGTCAACATTAAACAACAAATTAATGATGCAGCAAGATGTTAGCCATAGAGAAGATTTGACGAATGATTGTTGTCATTGTTTGACCAGATCAGCTGGATTTACAAATGAAAACAAGAAGATAGCTTTGTAAGTGTGTAAACTTGATGATTGGGCGTTAACACAAATATGATAAAAACTTCACACCTTTTTGTTAGAATTGTTCGCAGACTCCCATAAATAGAGAAAGTACAGTTATAGAATGAAATGCAAATGGTCATCATTCACCACGCTGCTATGTTATGTAATTTCGATTGGAAAATATCACCAATTCAATTTAACATTTTGAATTCAGAGAGTAGATTTTTGAGCAGCCAAAAAATTATTATGAGTAAAAGCAAGCAACAGACTGTATTAGTATATAAAATACAATTCGTAAGACCGGATTAGCCGATCGCACACATTTATTATGTCTCATCACTCGGCTGTCTGCGGTGTAAATTGCACTGGCCCCCCATGACAACTAATTGCTGAGTAAATGTAAGATTTTCTTCTGTTGAGGAATGAACGTTGTTTCACACGAGGCTGGTATAAGCGCACGCGTGTCAGGATATATTGAACAATACGCCTCCCAAGATACTTGTTACACTCATCGTCGAATTTCGGCCCCGGATGATGAAAACATTTTCAACCATGAGATGTCTGTACCGAGCTAAAAAACGCTAACAGTTTTCTTTTTCTCTTTACGCATATTAATATTCTAAATTGTGCTGCTATAACAAATTACACCGGCTTACTTTATGAATTCTTTGTTGATCAGTGTAGTACCACCCGACCGACAGTTTTGCACCGTCAGCAAGGTTTAGCATATTCAAATATTTTTCAGACTTTTCTAACATGTTTTGGTAATTTGTTTGTCTTCCAAGTTGTTCTTAAATATCGTTCAAATATATTAAGCCTTTTTTTCTTTCATGCCATAGACTTTAGTTCCTTGTTATCTTTACTTTCTGTTTTTCAGTTTGCACTTCATTCTAAATATCGAAAGTTGTTTTAATTGGCCTCTTTGTCTTTTATCTAATCAAACGAGTTTTATCTCTTACAAACCTCTCGAGGACCGGTTTATCTGTTTTCTAGCAAATAGATATAGATTTTTAGAAATATCCTTTTCATTCTAACGTGTCCGAATACACACCTGGCAACTCTCGATTTTGAAAGGGAATCTCGGGGTTTTTGCTTTGTTCCCGGACTCCCAATAGATTCTTGAAGGCTTCCCGTTTTTCATTGTCTTTGAAAATAACCCATTTTTAGAAGCTTGTATTTTTTTACATCATGAGATACTTGAGTCTTGACCTCGGCTGAGGGATTGCAACAATCAAACTCGCATTTTCCCGTGTAGAAAAATTCTCAATCATTTACAATATATTAAATATAAACAAAATTTTGTCTCAAATTAACTGCTGTACTAGATGTGTAGATTTGGCAAGTTATGTGTTTTTTTTTTCGATGAAGCTTTCGATTTTAAAAGTAGTCGCGGGCCTCCTATCCTGATTTTGAACTCTCAAGCCAGTCAAGGATTGGCAAGTCTGGTAAAATACTGGTATAATTGATTATTTCACCTAACACCAAACTTTATCTCTCACATCTATGTTTATACGCACGGCAAAACTTCTAAAAAACCGAGTCAACATTCACGAAATTTTTTCTGAGGTCGCGCCAATTGTATTTTGAAAAACAACCCTCTCTTGTGTAAATAAAAACGCCAAAAATCCCATAACCTACTACAAAACTCCATAACAATTACACTGATAGTATACATCTTTACCTCCAGTCACTTAACGAGAACGAAAACATTGAATACCCGTTCGCAAATATTTTTTTGTTTAAAATTTTTTGTTGATTACGGTCTTCGCTTTGTTAGCCAAGACCAGCTAAAAACTTTTTTCTCTTGATATTATGCTAAATGCAATGCGAATTTATTTGTTCACTCTTATAAACTGAGGGAATAACAAACATTTGGTAACCGATTACAACTCAGTGAATAACTGATCGTACCGGTAGACGTGTTTACAATTTTGTTCCACTTTAATCACCTTTTTAAACTCTGAATATTTGCATCTCTAATGGCACTGTAGCAAATCACAGTTTTAACTCGGGAACAGCTAACTTATTTAAGAAGTTGTATCATTAAGTTTAACAGCGACATTAAGACCAGCACTTTACTTTGTATTGTAAGATTGCAATCGACTTCTTTGCCTTTGAGTGGAATTCTTTGTCATTTCAACTACATCTTGATGAACTTTTGGTACATAGTTATAAAACATTGCGTTTTTCAAGCTAAATTGATTTTAAAGTTTGACTGTTTTTCAACCTAAGCGTTTTTTTCACACCGCTCTTGATTTTTTGGTATGCAAAGACGATCAAGTGATAAATATTAGTATTACTTCAAGATGAATGTGATTGTATGCTAGCATTGATATAGTTACGTTTCAAAAACTTGGGTTTTGATTGGAACATAATTTATCAGGTTATCATGAGCTTGACATTTCCACTAGGGTGAGTTTTCATTTAAGAAGTTAATGGAATCTTCTGCTCAACTTTTGACTCAAGCTTGCTCGTATATTAACGACTGAGTAGCGTAAGTGACTCCATAAAATGAAAACAATTC
>JAOBAY020002565.1:0-15582 GCA_025331085.2 Zoanthus sociatus | reverse complement strand
TGCATTTCTGAGTTCCAAAGTAATCTTTCTATGGCACATTAAGTAGCCCGAGTAAACGCCTGTATAGGCGTCTAGTTGCTTATTGTTTAATCGATTTGCGGACGGGCTGGTTGGCTGGCGAGCGATCAATTTTTTTTGTGAACACAGAGTACAATAGTCAGCAGTTACTCTGTCATTTGGTGAAATTTTTTAAGAGGAAGGTTTTAATAATTTCATCATTTCAAACGCTAAATTATATGTTTGTGGAAGCGTTCATCAATCCGATCGTTGTTTTAGCGACGCATCTAGAGGAGGACAACGTGCTTTTATGATTATTTAGCTCTCTTATTTATTTTCAAATCACCACGTGCATTTATGTACTTGTAAGTAATCGATTTATAGATTTCCATAACATTATACTATATTTTTGTTTTTTCGTACTGAATTAATTACAGTAAAATGTACGAGAATACGGACTTTAATCATTTTGAAATTTGCTGCTAGACATTTTATTTACATTTGAGCGATTTATGTTTTATAAAATTTTCATGAAAATCTTTTTATACTAATATGTATGGAAATATATGGATTTTAATATCTCTTTCATTATTATTTATACTCAATGTTTTCTTGATCTGTTTAATCATATTTTCTTTGGATCAAATCTCAGCACAATAATGGATGACTCCACAATATTTTTCAGCCGCTAAACAACACAAGCTTTGAATTATAATTGCAAACTTTAACTTTAAAGCAGTATTGATTTTAAAGAAGAACAATTGTCAGTGCTTATTTCAGATGCCTTCTATCTCACTGTCTTGTACTATAATGTAACACATTTGCATCAGCTCGCAGCACTTCACCGACTGTTAGAAACGTCTTGTTTAGTTTGTTTAAGATCTACTAATTGGGGACACCATCTTTATCACTCGATGGTGGACGGAAACCTTTCATGACAGAGACACACATAAACACAGATGTCTCCTAAGGCCTACGATTTAACTTCCTCATCTGAAAAGACACGAAAGTCTAGCTATTTAAAGATGTTGGAGCAATGCCAGCACCTTCTCAATTTCTTTAAAGATCCTGTGTGTTGGTCCAGCCGGGAATCGAACCCGATCCTCCCGCACAATGGACTGGTACCTTACCAACTCTTCTCTATGGTGCTGAAAAAGAAGATGAACTAGAGTTATATTTCTTTTTTATTTCATCTACTGCTTTGCTATTCACCACTAGAAACGAAGGAATTCTTATGGTTAGAATTTCTTTAGCTAAAGTCAAATGTGGCTACTAACAAGGCGAAAAGTCATTTTGCACTTCCAGTTTTTATTGATAAAACCGAAGGCAGTAATGTCAACAATAATTAACAATTTCTGTTCTCATTTTCTTCTGTTTTATGTTCAGCACGATTCACAATAAAAGCCTTCGTTAGTATCGATGTCAAAGATTGTAAAACAAACTTTATTCTGATTTTTTTCGGCATTGCAGGATATTACTGGCTGGGGAGAAAATGACAGAGGGATTTCATGGACTTTTGGCGGAGACGTAGTTCGAGCATTTTTAAAGAAGCACGACTTTAGCTTAATAGCAAGAGCACACCAGGTAAACTGATTGATGTCTCAGTTATCCCGCAAAGCTTTATTAAACAAATTTGACAATATTTGAGACTGGATTTTGTGAATAATTTCACTGGTCACTTAAATAACTTTAATTTGGAACTTTTTGAAATTTATCTTTAAAAAGGTGCGATAAAATGCGTTTTAAAAACATTATAGGTAATATATTCATATATAATACAATAATATAATGATTTTTGTGTAGTTCTTATTCTTAAAGCTCTGAGCGCTTTACAAATGAATACAGAGTATTAACTATTGAGGGTCTTAGATTGTCCGCAACAGCCGCTCACATGTATATTTAAAACAACCATAAATATTGCCCTCAGTGAGGAAGACATGCAACACCGGGATCTCCTATACCTGCTCTTTTCGATGTGTACAGGGGTTCTTTTAAGTCCGTCAAAAGTTTTGTGAGACTCGGCCTACGGTTTAGCGTTCTTATCCCAGAAGACGGGAAAGTCTAACCATTTGCAGATGTTGGAGCAAAGGCAGCACCTTCTCGTTAATTATTTTAAGAAGCTGAGTGTTGGTCCGGTTGGGAATTGAACTTAAGCCTCCCGCACAATAGACTGGCACTTTACCAATTAGGCTAACTACAGGCGGTGGTTAAAAGGATAAAAGGCTCAAAAGCTAGATAACGTTTCGATGTCTTAACATCATTATGCACACAAGTTAAATGGCTTCTAAAGAACTAGAAAAATAACATACAATTAAGCAGCAGCATAACCAAGAAAAATGTTACTGGCTAAACAAAAAAATTTGCTCGTATTGAGTCTGTCTGGATATTCAAACTATAGACTTGGCTTTCACATTTTCTCGGATTTTAGCCTTTGGGGTTTTGAAAAAAGTTAACTTATAATTCTAATATGGCATCGCCTTGGGTCCTTTTGGTCCATCTAATCTAGTGTTTAGTACCGCTGGACAGTAACAGTTGCTCGATGAAGGCGCTCACTATTATGTCATTTGTTTTTGAAGGTTGTTGAGGATGGTTACAGATTTTTTGATAAACGAAAGGTATGTGTTATGGCCAGCTAGTTTTACAAAAAAAGTAATAAATTAGTACATTTTCATTCTGTAATCTAGCACCACAGTGTGTTTTCATTGGAGACCTGTATTGATAATTTTTGAATTTATTCAAAGAAAACATTCCCTTTTCAAACAAGATACGAGGCAAATCAATAAGTGTCATTGCGTCAACTATACTACCTAGAAATTTTTGACTCAAGGATACTCCTTATGGGGAGTCAGGTTGGCATAGTGGTCATCAGTCGTGCCTCCCACCTCTAGGACCCGGAATCGATTCCTGGGCTCCGCACGTGGGCTGAGATTTGTCGATCTCAATCTGACTCCGAGGGTTTTTATCCGGGTACTCTGGTTTTCCTCCCTCCGCAAATTCGACTTTCACGCCAAGATCTGAGCCGTCGAATGATTAAACACTATTGCCTCTGGCTAGGAAGAATGGGCCAACCACTTCTTAGCAATAGACGTTAAATAACATATTTATTTATTTATTATAAGTGAAGGTGACTGGTGGTAGGTTACTCTTTGCTCCGCTAGTTACTCACCTTGTGTACATAGTATATACTAAACAATTATTCACCTCAGTGTCAGTGAAGTGATGGATATTTACCGAACCGCGGAGCGGCAAGGTAAATATCCACCGCAAAGTATGCACTTCCACTTCGGTGAATGATTGTTAATTATACAAAATTAATTTGTAAACAAAACTTTTCCCATTGGTTGTGGTTTTGGTATTAAAAACACAAACCATTACCTTTAAACATGGCCAAACCAAATTTAGTCACTTTCTTTGTGCTGTCAGAGATTGCTTAGTCATTAATTTGAATATAATTTCTTCGCTTGTCACGGATGCAAACCGGGACGCCATTTTTTTCCCTAGTTGCTCGGAGGTAAATATAGCAAAGGATATTCGGAGTTTGACAAGCCAATCAGAGTACGCCTTTAACGCTATCCACTGTTTTAGTATTTACTAATATAAGATCAAACTAAACGTTTTCGACCTTTTAATCATAATCAGTTTAAACTGTTTGTTTTTGAAAACGTTTACCTTTCTCTCATAAAGTTTTAACTTAAACTATATATTTTTAAAATATAGTTTAGAACACTGGGTTTTATTTACGAGCTGCTTTAATCAGTTATTTGTACTTTCATCTTGTAATTGGTAATCACAAGAACTTTCACAATCAGAATTCGAAATACCATTTGAATGCACATCTCGAATCTACCACCACCACTTTTAGACTTTTAGAACAACAACTACCGACTGCTACTGACAACTACTACAGCTAATGTTACTACTTATGCGGCTGTTACAAATACAAATGATGGATTCAGTACCTCAAACGTTTGAAAACTTGTGCGCTTGTAAAATACAGGCAACAGGATTTTAAATGTTTATCACTGTTTACCTTTAATGGATTGAAGTGCGTGGCTTGTGGTGATGTTTGCTGCCGATATCCAAGATTTTTTTCCTTCTACGAAAAATGGATGGTTGTGAGTTACCCAAATATTCTCATCATTGGAAAGAAAGACGTGCAAATCCTTTGGAGAAACATATTGTTTTCGGACTTGGTCCACCCGGCGCAGGTACGTCACATCCGGTTGGTCAGCTTCGTGCCTGGTGACAACCATGTCTCCCACCTTGATATCTTTTATCGGTACCAATCCTCTAATAAAAGCGCCAACGTTAGCAAAAAATGTAGTTTTGCGTGCCTCGCAAAACTTAGGAAAAGTACACTTTTTCTTGGGTAAAGGGCTTGGGAATTTCGGAAACTAATTTTTTCAAAAACCTGTTAGCTCACCCATGCGTTTTGAGGGAAAAACTCTTGATCCATCACTTTTATGAGACTACAAAGAGTATAACGCACCCCTCACTTTGGTAGCTGGTTCTAAGTCATAGTCTCTTTAGAACATTTTTTTGTGAACTCAAGATGTTTCTGAACAGTGGCGGCGGTTTCCATGTTTGCTCAACATGTTTCCCGAAACGTGACGGCTTGGCCTACAAATGGCTGATTTGTGACAGTATAATATTTCGTGTGATTAAAGTACGATTCAGCTTTGTTAAAAAAATTTCTTAAAGGTAGGATTTGAATTTCACTTTATTTTAATTTGGAGATTTACGGGCGTCAGAGTTTGAGCGGGTCGATCCGGGGGGTCGATGGTGTGTTTCCAACCTTTTCTTATATATATTTTGCCGTTCGTCACACTTCTTCTCGCCCAAAACAACACATTTATAATGATGAGAAAATACAACAAGTCAAGGTTAGTTACTTAAGGTATTTTATAATTTTTATCTCATTTTGAATACGTTTCGAACACAAGCATAAAATGCCATCATTTAGTTTATAAATCAATTTATGCACAGTTAGCTTAAGTTAAATTTGTGACTCTAACATATTACATCATCTTTTGATTTATAAAGTAAATGTATGAGATTTTACGTTGGTGTTTTAAACATATTCAAAATGAAATAAAAATTATGACGTGTACCTTAGCAAGCCTTGACTTATCTATTTTGCCATACAAAACATAACGATGGCAAAATACAACAAGTCAAGGTTTGTTTCATAACTTTTATTTCATTTTGACAATGTTTAAAACGGGAACGCAAAATCCTATATACATTTACTTTATAAATCAAAAGATGATGTAATATGTGAGAGTCACAAATATAGCTTGGGCTACCTGTGGTTTATGTAATATGTTAGTGTCACATATATAGCTTGGGCTACCTGTGCTGACTCACCTGGCTGTGTGTACCAGTGTGTCACCACGAAAACATGACTTTACAAGACAGCAATCATGATGCCAGTCTGGTAGACAGTGGGCATGACCACTCGAACAGCTACAGGTTTCTGGTGGGCAACAATCTGGACATTTTGTGACATCACACTGAGAGCCTGTGTAAGGTGCATGGCACTCACATTTAAAAGGATCATTAGGACAGGAGCCATGTACACAGGGAGTGATGCATTTCCAGATTTTGGTGCAAGGGCCACGCCCATGGTTAAACTCAGCTGTGCCAACCTTGAAAAAAAAAACACTATTTAAACATGATTGAAGATTAGGGAGATTGTTCCAGAGGCAGATTCAGGAATTTTGAAAAGGTGGGTCCAACTTCTGAACCTGTTCCCTGAACTTTCTCATAAACAAAGCTTTCCATGAATGTCTTTAATGGCTGCTACAATACTTTTTATTCGAATTTACAAAAAAAAAATGTTTAATCCACACTTTGGGATCAAAATATGGGATCAAGAAGTTGTAGTTTAAGTGTTGGATTAGCATTTACCAGAAGAGTGATCGAGTCTAGAGAGGGTTGCTGGTAGTACCTGGAATAGTTTGAGTCAAGAAACTGTAAGTACAACAAAGTTTCAGCATTTTTTGGTGGTCCACTCTCACTAGTATTCAGTTAAAATGTATTTAGTGTTGAACAAGATATATGACAAATACTTTTCTTATGTGAAAAAATATCACTATCTATGGTAAAATGATTTAAGTTGCCAGTTGGAATTGATTTATTTTTTCATCAAGAATTTTTGTATAGCTGCTTAATTGCAGATAAAAAGTTTTTAATTCCAAGGTTTTGAAAATTTTTCCTTTCATTTTCATTTAATGCTCATTTGTCAATAATCTTATTAGAAACTTATGATAACATATTTACTCACAATTTATTTCTTACTTAGAAAAATTCAAGTAATATGTTAAGGTGAAATGAAAAACTTAAATCACTGTGTGTCAAGTATGAAAATCAAACTGTGATTGCCAGTGTAGTGTATTCTGTTGAGCCTGCACACTCATGTTGCCAGCGTTATCTTCTCCAACCTTGTTTACAACCTTGTAGTCCAAGGGTCAACCATTGCATGCCTTGATCGGATTTATGCGAGGAAAGTTGTTTTGGTCGCACTTTATTTTGATAATCTCTGTCTAGGATGTTTCCATATTTCTCATATGGGTACTATAGGGTCCTCCCGAAGGTTATGGGTAGGGACGGGGGGAGTGGCAAATGGGTACTATAGGGTCCTCCCGAGGGTTATGGGTAGGGACAGGGAGTGGCAAAGAGGAAACCCCTTTCAAAAACTCCAGGTGATGTGCCCAATATGATCACTACAAAATTACCAGCACCATAGTCATCAGGCTTAGCAATAATTTGCAGATTGAAATGATTTCTTCTAAGATAATCCTTTCCATGCATACTTACATTGTTTAGCCATCCATAATCACAAGTGCAGGATTTCTTGCCATTAACATTCTCACAGTAACCATGGAAGCAGCCTTCACATTTCTGAACTGAGCACTTAGGGCCTGTGTAACCTGGCTTGCATGTACAAGTGTCAGGACCATCAAAACATGTGCCTCCCAGGGCAGAGCAGTTTCTACAGGGACCAATGTATTTGCTGCAATCAGGTCCCTTCCAGTTGGCCTCGCATTCACACTGACTTGGTGTGCTTGCACAGCGGCCATGAATGCAAGGAACACTGCAGTTAGCAATGTGTTCACACTTGAGTCCTACAGAAAGATGGGGATATCTTTTCTTAGTGTAAAAATATGTTTTTTAATCCAAATTTTTCCTGCCCTACTGCACTGTCATTTCTCTTGACACAGACTGAGTTTTGATTCCTAATATATTCATTCATTGCCAGCCCTACTTTCTTTCACTCTTTTACATACTGTGAACTTTTAAACTCCTTTTTGAATTCTTGTGCTTTAAACAGAATATTCTAAACTTACCTGAGTGAACTTTTTGTATAATACAACAAAGATTCACATGAATTTTCTAATAATCAATAAACCAGTGAACCATTATCACCAATGATTTTTTTGAGGGAAAACATAGGAACCCAACAGTCAGTCCCCCACCCTAATTCCTCTTCTATGATGGTTATCACCCACCCCTTTCCCTGAATCAACTCACCTCTGTAAAAAGAAACATCCATCGTATCCCCATTCCCTGAATTGCCTCACTTGTTAATAACAACTACTTGCTCCCATCCCTTGAGTTACAATCAATCATCCCTACTTTCTGGGTCACTTTACTTGACTGTTTAAAAACAATTACCCATCCCCTGAGTTATTTTATTTGTCACTCGCCCCTGTTCTATGTACCTCTGCACCTGTTTAATAACAATTATCCACAATCCACCTTCCCCTGAGTAATTAGTACATTCTGCATAACAACAACCACCCAACTTCATATCCCCTAAACAAACCAGCCTTCCTGTCTAACAACACTAATAACCAGTACCCCCAATCCTGATTGGTCAAGTTTACTTGTATAATAACTTCTAAACCTCCTTCCCTAAGTAAACTTACCAGTGTAGTGTGGGGGACACTTGCAATGCCGAGCATCAATACAGTATCCTCCATTCTGGCACTCCCATCCTTGAGCACAAAATGATCTGCAAGGTATTGATGATATCTGAAATAATTAACTCAGTGAATTCAAACTTTGAAAAAAACAATTATTTGCCTGCTTCCAAACTTTTTAACTCCAATGAAGCCAGATAATTCTTTGTTATACCAATTTGATATAAATGTGGTTCAGGTAATTTTAGTTCAAAATTAAAATGAATAATATAGTTGTTGATGGTACAGTATTATTAAAATAAGAGATTATGTTTTAAGTGACTTAGCCCATAGAAACAATTTTAAAAATGTCAGCTCTTCTCAATTACTTGCTGGTAAATATAACAAGTTTCAACAATGAGCTGTTATTCCCCCAGCTGAAATTCAACAGTTTTATTTTCTGTATTTGCAATTGTTAGTGCAGTTGGTAATATCTCTGTTTTATAGCCACATAGGTCCTTGGTTTTATCCCTGGCTCTGATGAGAATTGAATGTTTGTGTGACCTTCATTCACACCTAAGCTTACTAATCACTTTTCATCCTTCTCATATCAGTAAATGAATACCAGCATCTTTATCTGTGATTAATTTGTGTCCTGTCTAGGAGAAACAAAGCCTCTTGTCTATTCAATACATAATACAGAAAACATAGATAAACAACGTTCCATGCATGGTCCACAAGAATAAAGTAGGATTGCAAGGGATTTTGTTTTTACAGCTCTGTATTTTTAAAACTACTTTCATTCATCAAACTAGTTTACCGCTAGTTATTTTTCTACTTTCATTGTTGAATTGTTTCTAAAGTTATTGCAGAAGTGTATTGGTTAATAGGTAAAACATCAGAACTGGGTTAAAGCTTCTTGCATTAATGAAATACATCAATGATTGAATATTTGATCATAGATCACAGCTTCATTCTCTATTGTTCTTTTTACCTATCACATCCTGTCTCTGGACTGGTGTAGTGATCCTGACACTCACATTTTGTGGGATCTGTGCGACACAGGCCAAACTTGCAAGGGACGGTACATTTTGGTCTGTCACAGTGGTCACCGTGCCAACCTGGATCGCATTCACATCGGAACCTTGATTTGGTGCATCTTCCATGGGGCCCACAGCTAAACCAGGGAAAGCACGAGGTCACATTGTCGCAGTTGGGACCTGACCAACCAGTTTGGCAGTGTTGGCAGTGGATGCCATCTGGTTGACATGCACCATGTTTGCAAGTGGCATTGGCTTTGCAATTTATGCTTTCACAACACTCACCTGGCATATAAAGAATTCTGATTGACAAGTTGTTTAAAAATCATGGTAAACGGCAATGCAGTTGTAGATATAGTGAGCTGAACACTCTTAAACATTCAGATGTAAGGTTACAAATAAAAGATTATAAACCGAATAAACTTATCCATTAATTGTTACAATTGTTACTCAGTTTATTTGCTTGGTTAACCCTATCTTCATTGCTGTCAAATGCCAGAACCCAGAAACCTGGAGATTTTATTCTATTTTATCTGCATGAAAAAATAGCAAAATGAAAAACCTAGAGAATACAGTAAATGTATGCCAACTTAGCTAAAATCTTTCTTTTTGGGAGATTTGCTGCAAATCCTGGAGATCCCAGGCCAGTTTATCAGTATGTATCTTGGGTGAAGAAGTCAGAAACAAGAAAGATGCTAGAAATGCTCGGTGGCTGTGAAAGCATTAATTTGAGAAAATGAACATTTATATTTCATTGCGCTATAATCCTTTTCTTGACTCTGCTTGACATACCTGTGTATGGTCCCCAGTGGTTATTAACCATCCAAGACTTATAACAAGAACAGGTTTTAGTCTTCGCATTATAATCCCCGTGACCAAAGCACTGTGTATACGGGTCACATAGTCCAAGTACTTGATGAAGTACGGCAACAACAGTGATCAGTACTAGAAGTACAATCTTCATCATTCTGCCCTTTTTGTCAGTTTTTGTTTCTGTTGAAATGGGTAAAACAGATAAAATGCTAGTATTGGGTTTAATTGTTGTTTTTTACCAATGGCTACCAATATACTGGCTGAATGGGACTGGGTTTTTATGCATGTCTGAAATAAAAGCTAAACACATTTTACTTTGGATTTTACAGAAAAGACAAAAGTTGATTTTTATTTTTTTTCTTACTTAAACTTTTACCATTTTCATCATTATAAACATGTGAAGAAAAAGAACTGATATAATCACTTGCAGCCCAGGCTCAAAATCAGTGTATCTATAGATTATTGCGTCCATACTGATTTTGTGGCTGGGCTTTCTGTGATTTCAAACAAGAGTGTACATTCTCTTATGAAAAGTAAGCATTGTAAAGATTATAAGCGCTATATAAATAAAAGGTGCTTTGTAAGCGCTTGTGGCTACTGCAAGTAAACCTGTGAAGAAATTTATATTTAAGAAAACCTTTTAAATCTAGTTTAGAACGTTTTTTTTACTCGGGCTACCCGCAGGGGCCCGAGTCTAGGTTTACCTTTTCGTCAATATATCTATCTATCTTTCTTTCTTTCTATCTATCTATCGTGTCGCGTTTGGGAAATTACCCAGAAGTCCTTGCATATAGTTTGATGAAAACAAGGCCGCCACATGGACGCCATATTGCATTGGAATCTTTCGAGATAGCATTTAATGCATTTGCAATATTAAGAAGCCTCGAAATTATACCAGTTACTATGAAGATAAGTTTTTTTTGGTATAATCTTGTTTTCATACTTTCATCACTTGTTTACATTGGGGTTTGGGACCGTGTTTGGATGTAGTAGTTATTAACAATTATTCACCGAAGTGGAAGTGAATAGTGGTGGATATTTACCGAGCTGCAAACTGGCGAGGTAAATATTTACCACTTTTACTGACACTTAGGTGAATAATTGTTTTAGTATATATACCACACAAGCTGAATACCTAGCAGACCATATAGAGTAACTTTATTTGTGACATTTTGAAACCGAAGCGAAATGGGAAGCCATTTTGTTTTTCCTTGGATTGAGATTCACTACAGAAAGTTTATAATATTTTGAATGCTAGCAGTTATGATTGCTCACTTTTGAAAGGCGCATTTGTTTAACATTGATAAAAAAAAATTCCTGGAGATATCGGAAATAAAAATTATACAAAAACAACAAGTACAATTTGAGGCATGAAAAAAGTGCTGACATCAGCACAACATGTGTGATGCTAGAATGCTTTACATGATCATAAACATCCCCTCGAAGTTTCATCTACAGTACATACTGTAGCCTCAAGTTGTTCAGGAAAAAGACAGGGTGGGTAGGGAGTGGAAAGGTCCAGTATTTATACTTAAGTGTTAAGCAAAACTATGTAAAGCAGCAATTTTTTCTGTAAGAAAAAGTTAACAGTTTTTAAAAGTACTTGTTTTGTTTTTTAATGTTAATCCCAAAAATATGACAGCATGGTTGCCAAATTTATTAAAACTGTACAATGCCTTTGTTTTAAAAAAATAAAATAATTTGAATTTCCAAAAAAAAAAACAAAAAAAAACAAAAATAAAATTATGACAGCTTGACGATTCCTTCTTTGGAAGGAAAACAAGACCATGAAGTAAAAATTTAACCCTGGGTTAGTGGTTAGACCATATTTTATACTAATTTCTTTTATGAATACTGTAGGTTGTGGATTGACAGTGGGTGCCCTGTGTTATGGATTGGCCTCATTTCTCAGAGGAGATGGTAGAATGCAGCAGTATATGATGCGAGCTCGTGTTGTGGCTCAAGGAAGCACAGTTGGAGCCGTCATTCTGGGACTTGGACTTGCCACATACAAAGAAATGCAAGCAAAGAAACAAAAGAAGATTGCAGACAAATGAGTTGGATTTAGTATTTAATGACATACTGTACAGCAGCAAGCTTGTGGGTGTTAATCTCACTTGACCAACAGAAGAGTCTCTTACCATTCAGATACTGTGTTTCAGTTAAAAGTAACTGCAGTACTTAATTGAAAGACTGTAGTGTTGATATACATCAAGAAAAAATCATAGAATCTTATCTTTCAAACTAAAAATGATTTATTTTAATAAATATTGTCATTGATGCCCTGTCAACATGAATCTGGATAAATTTGAAAATGCTAAAACATTTTTACGGATATGCATAAAACATCCACTTAAGCTATAAACTTTTGAAAATGCCACCCAGAATGGAATTTATTGACTATTGTTTTTGTGCAGATGGCATAAACATAAAAATTTTAAAATGCTGATGTAGAAACTATGAACCAGGCTAATTCCATTAACTTAATTCATAAGATGTTATGTCCTGCACAAGGTCAGGTCATTTTATCAGCATTTTCAAATTTATTCAGATACATGTAGGCAGGCAAAAACAATCTGAAAATGAGCATGTATGGGTGGACACAAAATTTTTAAAACTGTAAAAATATTTTTGTGTTTTTCAATTCATATAGATACTTCTACTAACAACCCCATCCTTTTAACTGTTACTGATACATAATAACATTAAATGTTGTCTCATTCAAGGTAATCCATGACATTCTTGAATTCTGGACTCAATGATTTAAACGTATGGATTCCAGATTAAAAAAAAGGGCTGTTTTCTAGGATTCCAAATTCCAAAGAGTTGGATTCCATATTCCAGATGCAAATATTTTATAGATTCTGGATTCCACATGTAAATGTTTCCTGGATTACGGCATCTAGATTACTTTACATGGGACAACTGAATGCATTGGAAGCTCATTTTGTCATGAATGAACAGATCATGACAAGTAAAAGTGCTGTGAAACATTTTAAAGACATTTTGAAACTACGTGATGACAATCTAGTAAAGAAGAAGTGGAAAGAACTAGCAATTCAAATATGGCCCAAAACAGTGAAGGTTTCTCATGATGACTGGCATAAGTTTTTTCTATTGAGTAATCGCTACAACTGCCGGCATTTTGAAAGATGATTGTAAAGGACAGTATAAATAGAAAAAGAAAACTCTGTCAAGACTTTGCTCACAATAACTTTAATTTTAAAAAAATATTAGATTCCTTCCTCCCTTTTTTAAAAAGAAGTAATAGTATAGTAACACGTTTTTTGTTTATATTTCTTTAGCTACATGTATTACCTGTTCAGAAATATTAATTTGGATTTTTAATAGACATCAATAGATGACCAAAGATGGAGATTTTTTCCATAACTAGACGCCTATACAGGCGTTTACTCGGGCTACTTAATGTGCCATAGAAAGATTACTTTGGAACTCAAAAATGCAAACAGTTATTTTAAAATGTCTAAAAACAACTCCAAGAAGCTCTCTTTTGGCAAAGGCAAAGCCTGATCTTCCACATCCTTGTATACCGAGTTGCTTGTGTTTCAGTGAAGGTGAAGTAATACGAGCAACATTTTTGACCAACTTGTAGCGCAACATTGTTGCGTTGCAGGTTGGAAAGCTATGTTGCGCGTATTACCACATAGTGGAAAAACTTGTTACGCAACAAAATTCACTGTTGCAGGTTGCGCTCGCTTTTGTCTTATGATTGGTCAGTTCAGAGCAAGCGTGAGCACTGAAGCGCGCGATGTAAACAAACAAAATGTCGGCTAACTTCTTGCAGAAGAGAAAGCGGATAGCAGCACTTTCTATTGTATTGCTGCTAGAAGACGAAAAAGAAAAACATACAAAAAGAAAAAGAAAAATTTATATGAGAGACTGGATTGCTCGGCGGTTGGAGAGGGGAGTTTACCACCAGCTAGTACGAGAGCTCGAAGTAGAAGATCGTAACGCTTATCAAAATTTTTTCCGCCTTTCCAAGGAACAGTTTTGGTTTGTTGTTGAAAAAGTGAGACCTCTGATCCAAAAAAGATCCCAACCTTTCCCCATCTGCTTAGTTAGACATAACATTGAAGTAGATGAGCGAGTTGCAGTTGCTCTGAGGTTCCTTGCAACTGGTGAGAGTTTTCACTCATTGGAGTTCTCTTTCCGTATAAGCAGACAAGAAATCTCCAAGATTGTAGACGAAACGTCAAAAGCAATTTTTGAATCTTTAGCTTCGGAGTATTTCAAAACACCATCAACAGAACGAGAATGGGAAGAAATTGCCAGAAAGTGTGACCGGAGATGGGATTTCCCCAATGGAATTGGTGCCATCGATGGCAAGCGAATTCTTATTAAACAGCCGGCGAATTCTGGCTCTCATTTCTTTGACTATAAAGGCAATAACAGCATTGTGCTGCTAGCTGTTTTTGGACCAGATTACCAGTGTATCTGGGCCAGTGTAGGCAGCAATGGTCGTTCGTCGGATTCAGGCATTTGGCAAAGATCGGACTTGAAAACTGCCCTCAGTTCTAGTGATAATCCTCTCTCTCTACCTCGACCACGACCTTTACCCAACAGAAACAAACCAGTACCGTTCGTTCTCACAGGTGATGATGCTTTTGCTTTAACGCGGTATATGATGAAGCCCTTTTCTCAATCTGGTCTGAATAATGATCAGCGTGTGTTCAACTACAGGCTATCCAGAATGCGACGGATTTCAGAAAACTGCTTTGGAATCATGGCCAACCGATGGAGGGTATTTCGATCGCCGATAGAACTTCCCCCGGGGACTATAATCAACTTGGTCTTGTCAGCATTGAGCCTACACAATTATTTGAGGTAAATTTCTTCAGCATTGAAAGTGACCTGAAAACTAACTTTAATTATTTGAAAATTGCTCTTTTTTATTATCATTCTGATGTATTAAAATATTCGATCAAGGTAGACTAAAAAAATTATGAATATAAAAGAAATTTTTCTCAGTTTCAAAGAGAAACATAATGTATTAATAAAGGCTGTTTTAATATGTAATAATATTTAATAAGGAGCCCTGTACTAACTTAGTTTGTGATTTTATTGATGCAAATTTGATCAGCTATATATTGTACTTAAAACAGAGGAAGGGTTGCTTAGATTTTTGGTTGATAGTAAAATACTACACTCTTTTTTTTATTAAGAACAAACTTAATAAGAACATTGAGGCTGAAATGGCTCAAGAATAGGAACAATATAAGAACAATCTGAGGCTGAAATTAATTTTTTTATAATAGAAATAATATATGTAAAATAAAAAAATAAAAAGTAATAAATCAGATAAAGAGAAGGAATTAACATACAGAGCTGATCCATGTTCTGTAAATCTTTCCCATTTAAACAATTATTAAACACTACATTTTAATTTATGTTTTAGGAGGTCACATTAGGTAACTACAGTACATGTAGTATCACAACATATGGAGTCGCAGATAAACCCACTGGACAACTTAGCAAGTTTAAGTACCATTAAGAACAAAATAAAAACATTTTGAGTCTGAAATGGCTGAAAAAATTAAAACATGTAGCCTGAGCTAATAATAATTATGAATTCAAAAAATACTGAAAACCTATTTTTAAATAAAAAGTATATTTTGTACAATTTATAACTCTATTTATTTAAAAAAATTGTTACTTCATTTGTAATAATTGACTTAAAATATTTATCCTAGCATATATAGCACATATTAACCCTTAACCTGCTAAAAACGTTTTCATATAAAGTAAAATTGTCTTAACTTTTGAACCTGTTGATGAAACCTTATTAAATGACCATTCATTTTCTTTGT
>JAOBAY020002493.1:0-15596 GCA_025331085.2 Zoanthus sociatus | reverse complement strand
ACAATTTAGGCATCCTGCTGATGAACAGTAACTGTTTTGCTATTTTTTTCAGCGACATTATAGCTATGTCTGTTCAGGTATCTATAAAAAAGCATTTCAAGAAATGGTCATTGTTATGGTTGCATTTGGCAACTGAGCAAAATCCGTGGTTGACTGATGTGCTATCGTTTTATTGGACATAGATTTGCACTTCAAAGTTTCAAATATATAGCTTTTGAATCCTGCTGCTGCCACATGTTTCTTTGTTTATATTTGAATAGGGATTCCTCCATATAAGACTTTTTTCTTTATTTGGAAATTAACATACACAAAAAGCATTAAATTTTTGTGCAAATGCAGCTTTCAGTTGCAACCTAAAAGTGACATTGATGGCCCCACTAAAATAACCTGGACTCCAAGGTCTGGCTCTATCCTTTGCTTGGTTACATTGCATCATTTTCACGGGTTTGTTACATGGTACAAACTCGGTTTCAATGATAGAATTATTGATGACACTTCATTTTTTCTATAGTTCATGGTATACTGAATCAATGACTTTTAGCCTGTTATACTGTTACTATTTTAATCTCAAGAAAGGATCATGTTCTTTGTTGTTTTTGAAGGTTATGATGGTGGAGGAGTTCTAGTACAAGGTGCAACTGGGGAGCCTCCAACAGATCATTACAAGGTCTGATTAAAGTCACATCGTAATGCTTGTCTAAATTTTCTGAAAATAACATTTATATAACAAGCCAGTTGCTTGATAAAAAGCAGATTATTTTAATTTGCAAAATAGATTAATACGTACATTCAGCTACGTCAGAACTTTAAGAAATGTTAGTCTATTATAAAATGCTTAAAACATTAGATAGATAGATAGATAGATAGATAGATAGATAGATAGATAGATAAATAGATAGTAATTCCTAAATTGCTGTGTTATACCATCCCTAAAAGATATCTACATAGCTAGTAATTCCTAAATTGCTGTGTTATACCATCCGTAAAAAATAATATCTACATAGCTAGTAATTTCTAAATTGGTGAAAAATGATGTTTAAATAGCTCGTAATTTGTAAATTGCTGAAAACTTACTATTTGCATAGGTTGTTTGAGTTGGAAGTTGGGAATCCGTGTTGTTGCCATTGTTTTTTGCGATCATGGTGAAGTGTTTTTAAGTAAGGTAGATCCATATAATATTTGTGGGAAATGAATAATGGCAAACTCAGTGTTGTGTGTGAAATGCAGGAAATGGATCCATGGAAAATGCTTGAAAGTAAAGAGGATGACCCTGAGGTTGGGGAGAGATTTTATTTGTGGAAAATGCAAGAAGCAAGTTGATGGATTACTGGAACTGGTGGAGGAGTTGTGTGAAGAGGTTTTGAAACAGTGAGAGGTTCTGTTATTTGGGGGATAGGGTGAATGCAAGTAGGGGTTGTGAGTCAGTTGTGACAGCAAGGGAAAAAATTAGGTAAGTGAAGTTCATGGAATGCCGAGAGCTGCTGAACTCAAAATGGTTGTTGCTTAAGATGAAGGGATGGTTTATCGGAGTTGTGTAACATGTTATGTCAGAGTGAGATATGGTGCTCGAGGGAAAATGAGATGGCAGTTTTGAGAAGGACCCGAGAGATCGATGGTGAGAGCAATGTGTGGTGCAAAACTGATGGAGAAAAAAGAGGACAGAGGATCTAATGGAGATGATGGGATTGAAGGAAACAGTAGTTCAGATGGCAAAGGCGAATAGAGTGAGCTGGTATGGGCATGTACTGAGGAGGGATGATGGGCATGTTTTGAGAAAAGCATTGGAGTTTGAAGTGAAGGGCAAGAGGAAGCAAGGAGTACCAAAGAAGACGTGGAAGACACAAGTGGAGAAGGAGAGCAAGAATGTTGGTTTGGAGAAAAAGGATGCCATGAATCGAGAGAGATGGAGAGTGGGAGCTGGATAGATTGCTGCCAAAGTGGGGTAAATCTGGCCACCCTCATTTACGGGGATAAACCCGGATCAAAATTGATGATGATGTAGTAATTCCTAAGTTGCTGCTTAACGAAAAATTCAAGCAAATATAACTTAAAGATGGCAACAAGTCAGTAAAATTTAGTGAAGCAGTAATGCAAAATTGCACACAAAAGCGAGTATTGGGAGAAAAATCAACCACTAAAAGAAAAACTTCGTAAGAAATAGGGAAATAGATAAAAAATATTGGCCGAGAGGATGGATGAATGAGTGCTTTAAAAACTCTATGTTTTTATTCTTCATATATTGTTGAAACTACTGTGCAGTTTTTAGAGAAATTGAACAACCTGTTTAAAGTGTCCTCTTCAAGTGGACAGTGTTTTGAGAAAGCAGCGGTAAGCAATTTGTTTAGTTCCTTGCTTTTCAGAGAGATTCCGCCCACAACACTTTTAACGATTGTCTTAGCTGATCAGCAATTAAAAATTTACTCCTGACAAAACCCATGAGTCTGAGGAAGTTGTAAACTTTTGTGAGTTGTGTATGATGTTTTGCTGGGTTGCTAATTCTTCTAAATATTCTTCTAAAAAATTCTAATAAAGCTTGTTTAACAAGACGCTTTAGAAGCATTCACTCGGCTTCCTTTGTTCTAGATTTTTCTTCTCCTCACAACACAATCGAGCAAAAAATTAATCTTGTGAGTGGAGCAGAGAAACTGGGATACAAATTTTGCCTTGACAACAAAAAACACGATGGAAGAACAAACCTATTTTTAGACTGGGCTTACCACAGGTAGCCCAATAATATGATAGGGAAAACTAAAAAAACTACTTGAGCTAAAAATCAAAGAACAACTTCACATCATTAATATTATATGGCCAGCTTATTTTGTGCACTTTGATTTGTCAGTTTGAGGTTTGTAACTTACAGTACAGACCTGGTTATGGACCTTCCCAAATTCTGTATTTGTTTTAATTTTGAAAGAAGCATCAAATCTGAAAAAGATTTCACTCTGTCACTTGAATAATTATTTAAAAGCTGAAAATTCTCAGTAAAGTGATGTTTAAAAAGCTTATAACAGATGTGACAACAAATGTCAAACTTCTAAAGTATGCCTGAGATCATTACAGTGTAGCAACTAAGTGGCAAAAACATAGATTCAATTTTGTCTTGAAGTAAAGTCAGTAAATCGACGAGTTCATTTAAATAAATATTTAAAAAACAAAACCACAAAAACAGAAAAGGATTTAAAAAATTACATTCTATGGGAAGAGGAAAACAAGCTGAAGTTTTGATGTTAACAACCTATCTAGTTAGGAACTTAGCAAATTTCTCTGTCTCTAGCTCTTCTTCACAACATCTTTTAATAACATGGTAACGAAGCAAGACGTTGAATAGTTTTCAGAATAGGACCAACAATTTATCAAAGAAAACAACTTGTTTTCATTATCCAAACTGATTTGCCAGAAAATATTTACATTTTACCTACATACGAGTCAGTATAGAGGGGCACAAGTTCATCAGTGATTCATGTCACTGTTAGGTGTTACCCTCGTAAAATAAAGTCTTTATCTTATCTTATCTAGTATAACTTCATATCAAAACACATTGTCACTGAATTGAGCAGCCATCAATAAACTATGCAGAAAGCCGCTCAGGGATTGCTCAGTGGCAAACTTCCAGTTTAAGTGTCCGGTGCTAGTGATAATACGATAATTCAATTTGGACTTTTTATGTGTTAAACCTTAAATTAATAAATGAATATTCATACTTGTGTTCTATGTCACAACGAATTTGCAATCTGCCAGTCTGTTGACGGTTTGTGTATTGATGCTGCTGGTTCACAAATCGATGAATGAACTCTGTCGGGAAGAAAACAACAGCCACGTACTTCTGAAATTTTTTTTCAGTAAAGACTTGCCTGCTATTTTCAAACTGAAAATTTTCTTAACATTACATTTGACAATTTTGCAATGAAATGCATTGAAGTTTATACCTTTTGGCCTCAGTCTCAGCGGAGAAAAACCTTTAGTATTACTATTATTTATTATATTCAATTAAACGTCTTCGTTACATGTCAACCATTGGGTTTGTCTCCAGAGTGGTATACAAAATAGCCATGTAATAAATATCTTATTAATCTCGGCGTTTGCACGAGCCATACTGTCAATTTTGGACCAAAGCTTTTTTCTCTTGGGTTTAGAGTTAGAAGATTCATGTGTTCAAAATCGCCTAAGCCTGAGGAGTTGCTGCTAACTTTCTTTTAACTACTTTCAAGTTTCCAAATTCTACAGATCGTTTCTCTTCTTGTCGTGACTCTTATCTTCTTCCTGTTTGACCTGATAGTTTCAGACAATATGATGTCAGAATCATCCAATTCTGGTAGAGTACAAAAGTTGTTGTGAGGAAAGCTTTTACATCTTTCATCATTATTACTGTTTTATTTCACCTTATCTAAAATTGCCTGATGCGTTTACCCATATCTTTAGAAAAGTATAAGTAAATTTGAAAACTAAAAATAAATGAGCCCGTAAAAATTGTGAAATCAGCTACCCAGCTTCATCTCCTTGAAATGTTGACTTTGTTCATTGCATTATGCCATCAGCCTGTAAATCAAATGGGGTACAATACTTCTTTTTTTCACTTGAATATTGAGTGTCAGTCTATCCAATTGTTATCTCTCGATTTCAGGTCTGTGCGACATATGCTGATGGTTACCGTGCAACCGCCGTGTGTCCAGTGGGAGGACCATTTGCCTCTCTTAAAGCCAAGAGGGTTGGTGAAGCTCTAATCAAAAGGTTAAGCCTTGGAAATATAACCATTATTTTACCTTGCTTTAACAGTGTGTGCATCCCTTAGTATGATATAAATCATTGCCGCTGGTTCTTTTACCCTAATATACACTTTATTTTAACATTTCATGTATATATAAAGTAGATAAAGAAAGTTTACACAATTACGAACTTTTAGTAAAATTTTCATTTTAGGTTAACCAATAACTAAATTGGAGAAATCAATCTTCATGAGAGTTCTGATTGAAATTGTGAATTTATGTTGCCAGTACTTGTAAAATTACATTTTATTGGTTATTAACGTTATTGGTGATAACGGGGTATAGAATGAATTTATATTGAGTGTTTAGAGATTATATTTCGTGATTAAAGACTTGTCTGCTACCAGGTTTTAAATCAACGGGAAAAGCAAAGAGACACATCACTTTCTTCCCAGCAGTTTGTGTTTTGCAGTCACAATTAACAGAAACTGAGAGATCAGACTTTGATAGTTCAGACCAGCAAAAGTGGTTACAGTATCAGTAATGGCCTGGGATAATAATGTTGTCTGGTGTATAAAAGGTGGCAGAGCGTTCTAAAACGTGGAAGAAAGGGGAACTCATCTTACACAAAGTCAAGGACATACTACTATTTAAAACGACTATTTTTTACACAATATTATTGTTGTTATAAAATTATAGTTGTCATTTTATAATCGTGTCAATCAGTGGTCAGTGGATGCGACACTTCTGTTTACTTCCATGGAAAAAATGAGGTTTATGGTGATCAGAAACCTACCAGAGCATGCTTTTTGGCCATGAATATTTGTTAAACAGATGCTATCTTGCATTTGTAAAAATTTTGGTATTGATTTGTGTGGTAATCGAGAAGAAGGAAGGGGGGGTTCAGTCCTTCATATTTTGTTTTTTCGAGTGAGCTATGGCCCTCTCAGACCCCCTGCTCCGCTGTCACTGTGTATTTTGATAAAACTTAAAAGTGCATGTTGTTGTGTTTAGGTTGAAAAGACCACTGAACACCTTTCTACACATAGTTTTGTGAACATTACATTGGGACAAAAATGTATATTTCCAATATCTCAATTGTAGAGAGCAATCTATCCAGAACTTGTCGTCAGCTAAATGTTTTCAGGCATTGAATCTGTGATAACAGCCTTGCGACGTAAGTTAAAACAGGCGATGTATATGAGATGTGAAAAGCCCACTGTTTCACACTATATACAATCCTTATTTAACTAAATTTGTTAAATACTTTATTATTACAGTGATTTATTTAAAACAAAGTATTTATATATCCTTGGGTCAAGTACGCAAATTCATCCCCAAAGATTGATGCAGTGACAATCAAAATATTTGCATTATCAACCATCATGATTTTCATAGGGATACTAGTATGTGTGATATTAAATAATTTATGTGTCATTAAGTTATAATAATGGTAAATGTAGGTCAATTGTTATTTAATACTGCAGAACGCGATCGATATTCAAGATGTTGGGTATGAAAGACTATACAAGAACAAATGTTCAGGTTAGGTACTGAGTTTTACTTGGATTTTGTACAGGAGGTTGTCAGAAAAGTGCTCTGTGATTCCAGTGACAGACTCGTGTGTTATGACCTGGTTTTGTTGAGGGTGACAGGTTTTTTATTGTTAAGTAAAATACATTGGAGGATGAGTAAAGTTTTTTAAATTCATTTTACGAATTTTAGTTTACTTTTTTAACACTACATTTTTTAGGTTATTGGATCTGAACAAAGCTATGGCAAAACGGCCAATCCCAACGCCATGACAGCGGTTAGTGTAGTTACCATTTAATGTGACAAATAAAATTATACTGAAACTTCAGTTTAAACTTAGAAACTAAAATTTGTTTTGCTCTCGAAAAAGCTCTCAATTTATTTACTAATCTTCCTTTTAGTCCTGTCCCGTTATTATCAACATCTGATTAAAAGAAGGTAAAATGTTATTTAAGCTTAAAACAACAGAGAAAAGGTACCTTTAAGATACTGGTATTGTTAGTTGCTTAGGGTCGAGTAATCTAACTTGTAGAACTTCCTTAACATCCCCAAGGGAATGTAACAAAGCAATTTTTTGAAACTTCAGATCTCATCCTACAATCAACTAAAGGGTAGAATTATTATAAGCAACCAATTAAGCGTAAATTATGGAAAGTCTGAAAATTACATGACTACCTAGATGATATGACCCTGAAACTGTATCTGCTTATAAAAATGTGTACGGATAATTATGGCAGTATATGTCTTATAAAACAGGTAAGATATCTAACTACAAATAAAATAAACGTACTATCTACCTAATAAAACAAGTTTGTAGTTAGGTGATCGTGAATTCAATGGTTTGTAAGATTTCCATAAGTGAATGTTGCTTTTTCAACTTGGCTACTCTTAAGTCTCTACTTGTTGGAGTGTGTTGGTGAGAAGATGATACGCCGTATTTGTTTCAAGGTTGAATTATTGCAGTTAGTATTTATTAACAATTTTATTCGCTGAAGGCAGACTTAATATTCACTGCCCAGATATTTACCGAACCTGAGGAGTCGAGTAATTGATTTAGTGAAATTCAAGCAAAATTCTATTTGTTAATGTCATTTGCTCAGTTGTGTTGACATCTAAAACATTTCCATGCAGAGTCTTATCTTTTGCTAATTATCAGCGACGTAGCCAGCAAAGTTTTGTTTGTAAGCCTGTTACAGCTATAAGAAATGGGGTCAAAAATGGCCCTTATTTTACTGACATGCATTGCATGTGTACGTGCACTCAAATGATGCGTTATAAGAAAAGTTTTTAAATCTAGGGTACCCAGGGTTATTGGCTTAATAGCCAGCTATGCCCCTGAATTTAGCACAATTGTCATAATAATGTGCATTTCTTATAAATAGTGTTATTATGAACTTATGTGCATTTTTATTACTTTTCGTAAAGGCATTTACCTTCATTTTGAACATTTGTTCTTACTCTGGCTAGAATCGCCTTGTGCTAATTCTAGTTAATACATAATACATAATTAATAATATAATTATGTATAATGTACGGGCATAATACATAAACCTCCACCAATAACTGGAGTAATTCTACAAAATAATAAGTCTGGTGTTTGAGCGTCAGTTCTTCATTGGGACAACAAAATATTTGTTGCCTTTTACGAGTGATTATTTCATTGATTTTTCATTAGAAAGTGTTAAATACAGTAAAATTATGGTTATTAGCTCCCTGCGTTATTAGCCTTTCTACTTGGAAACAAAAAAGAATTACAATATTCCATTTATAAGCTTCCCTGGATATTTATTATTCAAACACAAAATTTGAAAAGATTTAAGATCAATAACTTTAAGGTTATGAGCTTCCGGTTTTTGTCTTCCGGTTAAACGCACGTTTTTAAGTTTTTAAGTGCATTCGATTTAAAGTAAGGTTAAAAAATTAAATCAAAATTAGTTGATTAAAAAGGTATTTCCTTCATTGTTGCTGTGGCTTGATCCGAAATGTTTTTTGTTTCCACTTAGAAACCACTGCAAGTGTAGCAGCTACCCGAAATCCCTAGAGTTTGAAACCGAAGTTTTTTGGTATCTAAAATAATTCGCGTTTCTTACAAGTTTCTTACTGTAGAAAGTACCTTGCCATTACAAGCTTAGGCTTAAAATGTTATTGCAATAGTTTGTTTATTGTATGAATATGAATATGTTTAGGGTCCACGTGAATCCGTCTTGTGGCTTGCCGTTCACCATCACCAGAAAAATGCCTTGGAGTATTTTGCCCGTGAAATTGCATCTGCTGGCACTAGTATGGGTATGCAGTTGATACTTTGTTGTATTGTTGAGCGTCTTGCTATCATGTCAAGCTCAGTAACTGCTTACAGTATCTCCCTTAGAACATCTGCTGGATCCCAGCCACATTCCACGAGAGTTGCCCTTTTACTACATCATTCAGTTCTAGACGATCTAAGTAGTGGATACCATTTGAATTATTCTCTTTTAATTTTTTTGACCATAACCTATCGTATTGTATTTACCAATATACTCGTTAAAAATATCATAGACCAGTCAATAAAAATTTGGTTATTCATCGTAACCAGAATCACCTGCTTTTAAATCTAGCCCTACATTAAAACTTGTTATTGGAATCGTACATTAAAAATCTCATTGTCAAGAAGGTGAAGGTGAGGCTCCAGTGTGCTTCTCGCACACATTGCTGAGTAGTGAGGTAACTAGGCCTCTCACCCCTTCATGTTGTTGAGCCACAAAGCCCTGTAATTAAATAATTTCTTAGGAATTAACATTTCGTACTGAATAATTAATTAACGAAGCCTTGCAAGTTCGAGATTATTTATATTGTGGATCCCACTTTTCCATTCTGGATTTATTTCTGCTGTAACATGTCGTCTTTATCATTTACTGGCTGTATTTATTTTAACCCATTTTCGGTACTGTTTGTTTTGGCACTTTTCACCATTGCTGTTACACTCGGTCGATTTTTTTCCACCCGAATTACATGGACAAGCACTCAGGCCTTTTTTTTCTCGCACATTTTGCTCTGTAGTTGCAAGTTAGATTTTCCTCATGGTCGAATTGTTCAAAGGTGGGTTAAATTTAACCATGTGTTAATCAAAATTTATAACAATAATTCCTTCTCTATGGAAAAGACTAGTTACGGTTCTTATAGAATACTGTTCAGGTTTTCTAAGGTAATAATTTGTGTTTCACAAATTTATATATCAATTCTATCTTTGTAAAATTTGAAACAAAACCATGGGTTAGAATTTTAACCCTGGGTTAGCGCTAATCGGCTTTTGAACAACTGGTCCCAGAATGGTATCTCCATTATCTATGTAGATATAAAGATTTTAACTTTCAGTTTGCATTTAACACTTATTGTAGCTAAATCCTTTCCTGACCATCCTTGTCTGTGTCATTAACCAGCTCAATGATAAATGCTGCATCTCTACTACGTTAATGTTTTGACTTTTTATGTTACCTTACAGCCCCTGGGTTTACAGCAATTGTTGGTGGTCGCCCCAGAGTGTGAGTTTCTTTGTTTCTATAACTTGTACCATGCATAAATTATATGGAAGATATTCCCATGTTATAGCTTCAGTTTATGTAAGCTGGCAATCGTTATAACTGCAATGTGTATATCTATGGTAAAATTGGAATTTTGCATTATTTGATTTAAAGAATAACTAGCGAACTTGAAGTTACACAAAGGACACCAAGCTCACATTGGTAGCAGGCATTTTCGTTTGGATGTAATTTAAGTTCAGCCGAGTCTGAATGTTAGCAGCCATGGAGAGCTGTTTTGGTCTTTTGGGGCCGCTTCAGCTGGGGATATCTAACAAATAGGCTTAGGTTCCAATAGAAAATAATAAACAGTTATATTTTCATCGCATGCAATGTGACTTTACTATTATTAGCAATGGCAAAACCTTCAGATTCTGAAATACTGGAAACTGTGTCAAGCAAAAGTTAAGTTTATAGCTTTCCCTGTCAAGTTAGACTTATGCAATGCTTTCGGAATCTCAAGCTAAATCTGCTTAAAGAGCATATGACACGAAATCAGTTTTTTGATTTTCAGGAAGAGCACCATAAAAAACATACTTCCTCCAAGTTTGAAATAAATCCGATAAAAAAGTTGGTAGTTATGAAAGTTTTAAAAACAGGTTTTTTCCTCTACTTTGTGGCACCATATTGGATGGACTGTGGCGAGAAGCACGTGAACTTTGACGTCATATTGTTGGTAAATTTTCCCATATTGGCGAGATTCTCCTGTTTACTAGAGCAAGCACAATTATTTTTCTTTAAAAAATGTCTTATAACGAGTTTATGGATGAATTTCAGGGCTCTTTTCATGCCTCAGAATTAGAATCAGATAGCTGGGAAAGCATAGATAAGATAATTGAATCACAATAAGGAAGAATTCACCGAGCTCAAAGAGCCGTCGCACCACCAGAATACGAACTGAACAGTGAGGAAAACGACAACTTTGATGGCTTGAGTTCTCAGGTATTAGCTGACAAAGAAGAAGGAGTCATTGCTGTCGAAGAGTGGTAATAATTAATTCTTGGGATTGTTTTAGTTAAAATTAAGATTTCATCGAGATTCGAGGGTGTTTCCTTTCACTTCAGGTGTAAAGGTCAACGTTACACTGCTATTGAGCATCG
The DNA here is from genome assembly GCA_025331085.2 of Zoanthus sociatus. Taxonomy (NCBI): domain Eukaryota; kingdom Metazoa; phylum Cnidaria; class Anthozoa; order Zoantharia; family Zoanthidae; genus Zoanthus; species Zoanthus sociatus. The sequence continues at coordinate 4,706 of JAOBAY020002493.1, read as the reverse complement.
TTGCTGTATGGAGGTCCAAAATGTCCCAGGAAAATTAGTCTTTGGTGGAACGATTGACCGGTTAACTTGTGTTATAATTACTGAGCACGAAGACTACAAAGCTCTAACAAACAGAGCTGTGCTTGAAAACGTGGCGCCATAAAATTAATTTATGATTAAATTTCGAATTTTCAGTTTTGCCAAGACACTGTCGGACACGATCTTCAATTTACTAAACAACCGGCAGTTACTTTTTCCCAAATATATCTCCTTAAAACTCACACATATTCAATTGAAAATGTTTCGACAAGAGAGACAAAATTTCGAATTTTGTGTTTTACGTTGGCTCGTGTGGAATTGCTTGATCAAACATAAACGCCAAGTGTCACATTTGGATGATTCGCATAAAGAGCCAACGTAAAACAGAATTCGAAATTTTGTCTCGTGTGGAAGCGCTTGAGGTATCTAAATAAATTCTAAACATTTTCAATTGAATATGCATGGTAAGTTTTGAGGAGATATATATGAAAAATATGGACTGCCGGACGTTTAGTAATTTGAACACAATTTCCGCCTGCCGGACGCGTAGTTACTGCGATTTTCAAAACTAGAAAAACACTCCTAGTCCTAGACATGAAAAAAGAGAAACAATAATTATAAAGTAACTTAGTTGTAAGCTGACAGTTGTCAATATAACAAGGAAGAACTGATTGACTCTTTCACGCTATCTGGTAGCCAAGCACAGCATAAGGTTTGGTTTATCTTGCCTGCTCGCAGAGCTAGTTATGTAATAAATTGAAATATAAAACAAGGCAATTCTGTCATTACAGACTTTTTCAGTTACAATCTTCTCAACTCTATTTCAATTCCAAACTTTTTTGTTTATGTTGATCTATTAGATAATACTAGTTAAAAATACACCAGTATTAGTAACTTTACATTCTCATTTTATTGAAAGAACTTTGACACATTCTGGGTTACAAGGTCCACTAGTTATAATAATTCGGAAAATAAAAACATTTAAAAGCAAACAGAGTTCTTTTTATTAATATCTAATATGAATCAATCACAACTGTTTTTCGAAGATGTAATCAAAAGAAAACATTGCATGTATTTAAATTTAGGTTTCGAAACAAAATTATCGCATTCTTTTAATTTATACAAAGACTGTATAGCTTCGACTACATGTCACAAATACCGGAAATCTGTAAATAATGAATTTCCTGGTCGATTAAATCGAGTATACTTCAAAACGATTTTCTAATTCTTAATTTCTTTGTTCGTTACCCTGCCACAGTCAAGAATTTATTCCTGCGCATCTGCCGTTCTTGAAAAATAAACGCGCAGTTAAGTTGAGAACAATAGTGGCGGGGTGTTCTGCAGTTACTCCAAAACAAAAAAAACATCTATTCATAGTTTACTTAAAGATATGAATAAAAACGTGTTTGAAAATATGATATTTAAAGCCAGTTCGAAAATATTAAATAAATTTCGCACATCACTGTTCTTACGTGTCTTGTTCTTGTTCTCGCTAAGACATCGCTTGTTCTTCGTTGTAACCCCATCCTCAGTCGGTATAGCGCCGGGAATCAGCAAATAACGGAAATGAAAGTGCTCTATACACTCCAGTGAAAGTCTAGGTTTTGTGAAACACTCCTTAAAGTGCTCCGAACAGAGAGCCACGTTTTTACCTGGTGGTGGAGTTTGGAAGTCTGGTCGATATCTTCAAATGAAAAACTTTGTCCACAGAGTCCGTAAATGAGATCCATCTGGAAACTTATCCATTTTAATTCCAGGCGTATATGAAGTGTTTTTACAATTTTTTGATTTAATATCCGGCCACACAATACCGGACCTAATATTTACGTTTGCTTCGAGCAAAGTTGCTGGACGTGCCTTGTTCACTTGCAGCTACAGACAGGAATCGCACCGACGCCATATTGGTTGGTATAAATAGTTTTCTGCAATGACGTAACCGTCACTACGATGTTCCAAACTGTAACAAGGAAGTGAAGTGGACTTGTTATTTATTATGAGACAGTGAGATAAAATTCATCTGAAATATGACATTATGCTACTTTAGAATTTGAATTAGTGTTCAAGTTTGCAAACAGGAGTTTAAACACCTCGGATAGGATTCATGAAGAAAGCAAATGACTGTGAATAATATACACGACTTTATTTGAGATATTTTACGGATAGAATTCATTCAAACGTCATTTTCCTCGGTAAAAAAATAAATCATTTTCTATAAAGAAAAGAAATAATAGTTTTTCTTTTGTGATTTGGAGATCATTGGCGAACTTTAAAAGTCAAATTATTATACATGTATTCTATACAGAACAGCTAGTCTAGTTTCATATGGCAGCGGTAATGACGATGGTTGAAATTTTAAACCCATAAAACTTTTTACTTAGTGTATTGAAAAACTGTAATTTGTATTCGTTTTATATCTTGTAAGAAAACAAAAAAGCTTTGGCTAAAAATTGGATTGATAAAAAAAATATATTAATTTTTTGAACTGATGTGAATTAAATAATTTGGTGAACTTTATTAAACATAACATTATTAATATTTGGGTTCGCGGGCCGACTTGTTGATGTTCTGAAAACACCGGACAACTTTTAGGGTTTGTTTGTATTTTCAGCATTCTACTTCTAGCCATCAAAATATTTTTGCTTTACGCTGAGGTTTGAAATTTTGGGCTGTTTTGAGTAAAACCTGGTGCGGTTCTACTATTTTAAGTGCGCCAAATACTTTGGCTGATAAAAAAACGAATAACAAGTTGTCTCTAAGGTATACAGTGTGCACCATGAAAATAGTCAAGATGATCGCAGAGATAAAATATAAATTACGAGAAATTGTTTCGAAACTCTGCTGGTAACCTAGATTTGACGGCCGTCTTGGCCTGTGAACCACACTCGCGATCGGCAGCAACTCATAAAGATATTTCGAAAATGTTGAAGAAACGGAAATCACATTTCCACGAAAAGATAGTTCTTATATTCCGATTTTTAATTATATTTCAAAGCAAAATCTGATAAATTTATACATCTTTTTTCGTGTTAGAACTACAGTACAGTTAGATTCTGAACCATTACGTGTATAATGTATAACGTCACAGCAAAAATCTATTTATATCAACCAATATGGCGTCGGTGCGATTCCTGTCTCTAGCTGCAAGTGTGGCTTCAATGGACGCCATTTTGCGGATTGCACAGGTAGCCCAAGCTCTTGTCATAAATGAGCCTTGAAAAAAATTGTAAAGATAACTAACTGTAATGATTTAGTTGACCTGGGTACATTTGAACATTTAATTTTTCAATCTGAATTAGAGTTAATAAACTATTCAAAAATATCGTTTTTATTCTTGATATTGTTTCTGCCTGTCATTCTTCAGAGGTTCTTGAGGGGATCTTGGGCTACCTGTGATTTTTCCATCAGTAAACCAGCGTGTAACCTGGGCACTTCTTCACGACGGAGGTCTACTTTCCGTGAGAGGACAGGATCGAGAACGGCAATTTTGGCGCGAATATTCAATTTAAGCAGCCGCGTATTACAACGACGGAAGCTCGCAGGGTAAAAAGGGGCGAAAACTAACTTTGAAGAGCCCAGTCGTAAACAAACTTTAAAGTGTAAAATTGGTCACAAATACGGCAAGAACCTGGTGCAAAAGTTAATGTTAAAGTAATTGTGAGGAAATTATCTACTTACAAAGATTTATTGTCAATTTGTTCTGTGCTTAAAGCTATTCTTTATATAACAAAAAATTCGCAGTTCTGAAAAACCAACACGAAGGCAACAAGCGGCTTGTAGGCCTCCGGATAATCACCACCACCTCATGACGTGTTCAGGAAAAGACAATCTGCTGACAGCCTATAGTTCCGGTTGGCGTCCGCGTGACAACAAGAATACCCTGTGCTTAAGCTCTCTATTTCCTCTCTCTCCCTTCAAAATGAAGCCTTGTGCAATATTTGGCGAACGAAGGCAAAGAACTGCTGAGCTCTCAGAACTGAACTTGAAACTTAATACAATGAAACAACGTTGAAGTGAAATTCGAAGATTTTATATTATGACCTTGTGGCGTGCTTGAGCGCGCTTTTGGTGGAAACCTTGCAAGTAGATTTCTAACATTCAATTAACTCGTTCACCTTTTGTTTAAAACATTTGTCCTTTAGTTTGTGTTCCATCTCTCCCTTACTTTCAAATAAGAACCTTTTTCTAAGGGGAAAGTGTTGTTTGTTATTTTTGTAACCACACGAAACTGCCACATGACTTCGTCTCGAGGAATATTCACCAACCATATCCACATGTTCACTCTTTTCTGAATGTCTTAATTTATGTTTACAATGTACATAGGCAGTAAAAACACAGAAACACCGTTTTCCATCTATTATTATATTTGTTTTTGCTCCAAATTACAAACGTATTCATGTAATAGAGAGATCTCATTTAAATACAGACAATCAGAATTGTTTTTCAATGCCTTGTCTTTTTGTTTTGATTTTTCATTCAAACCGCTCACAGAAATAAGAACAAATTAAGAATAAATTGAGGCTGAAGCTAAGAACAATTGAGCCTTGGTAAAATTTACTGGTTCTTACAAAAAAAGAGTGTATCAGACAAAAAAGCCATCATCAAAAAAATAAAGAATAAAAACCACAAAACGCGGGAGGTCCATTTTGAAAATTTGTTCTCACATCGGCTGTAATTACCTCGCGCGAGTT
>JAOBAY020002425.1:0-15597 GCA_025331085.2 Zoanthus sociatus | reverse complement strand
AATGCCGTCATTCTTATTTGTTTCCAGTAGGAATCAAATGCTGAAAAAATCATGGAAATCGGCCGACCCCCATCTTTCGCCTCTGCCCGGTTTTCTCAGACAACGGCTCTTAAGCTCTGAATATTGTAAACTACGTCATACCAGACCGCTGACAATCTCATTTGCGACCACGGTATCAAACCTTTTCTAGAGAGTTTTCTTCGCTTCTATATTTACTGAATTCTTCAATGTGATTTGAAAAACAAACTTCACAGAGTTAATCTACTATACCACTAGATTCAAACAAAAATACATTAGTTTTAGCATTCAGTTCTCCCTTAACTAGGGCTTTTTGAAGAACGCCCGAGTTATAAATTCGGCTTTCGTATTTTTTTCCACGTTCTGCTAGATCAGAGCCTCGTCCAACTCCAAGCCAAATGATCACTATGGGTAGGAAGTCACTTCAATCTCGTTGCTGTTCCAAATGATGATAGTCTTATGGGGTTTAGTTCTTGGCAGCCAAAAGCCGCACAGTAACCATAACTTTTTCTCTTTTAAATCATTCTAAAATCGTAACCTACGTCATAAATAACCGCTGACATCATATATTGAGCCGCCGATCAAATTTTGTTGATTTGTTACAAAACATCAAATTTTTCTGAACTGCTCGGTTAAAGAGCTTAAAAAAACTTCATATAGTTATTCTATTAAACCTAAATTTTCAAACGATGAAAAGTCAGTTTTAGGGTTCAGTTCTCCTTTAAGTAATAGCTTGGTGATTCAAATAAATGTTGCTTAAACTTTTTTATAATCTGTTGCGTTCAGGTATTATTGAAAAAGATAGTAGGGACAATAAAGTAAACACAAAAACTGCACGTTGGAAAGCATCGAGCTGAGCACCTCACGTGTTTAAACTGATCGTTTATCTGTTTACAAAGTTAAAAGCAAAGAAACAAAACCCAAATGGCCCGCACAAAGAAGTTAAGTGCTAAACAGAAATAGGAAGTTTCTTTTTTGGCGTTCCCTCCCTCGTTGCTTTTAAAAAGCCCCTACCTTATTTGCGCTCGATTATCTTGGAAAAAACGCAAACTAGCTTTTTCAGCTTGAAATATTTCTGTTTAACTTTTCTCATTAGATAATTTAAGCAATGCGGACGGCCACATCAAAGCACCAAAATAGTAAATAAAATAACTGCACGTTGGATTGCATCGAACAGAGCGTGACTGCGAGTGAGACCTTTCGTTAATTTTCGGGAAAACAAGAACGCGATCAGAAAAACGTTCTCAGTACTTGTTTAGCTTCATGGAGAAACATTTGATTTCTTCTCACAAAGTTTAAGGCGAAGAAAATAAAACCCTAATAACCCGCAAAAAGAGTCATCGTCCTCCTCCTCCTCATTGGCTTTTTAAAAAATTAAAATTATCTATTGACACGGATCGTTACACCGAGTGTCGGAATAAAAGGACCTGGGTCCTAATACACACTGCTCTTGCTCAATGATCGAATAAGCGCAGTGGGGGCGTTATATTTACTTTTCCCACCGAATTAACTTGCAGTTCAATGTTCATAATTTTCGAACTAGACACAGGGCTGCGTTAAAATGAGATACAAAACAACCACAAAAATAAACTTCTAACATTTTTGCTCAGTTTTCATGGTTTAACTTGAGCCAAGTAGCTGTTTCTACATAACAACAGGAATGGAAATTTCCAGTACTTTGACACCCAGGCATTTTAAAGCCGACAGCTATCTGTCAGTCATCAGTCATTTTAAAATACAAAGTTTGTTATTTTGTTATTATCTATCCACATTTCCTAGACGAAATTACCTTAACTGTTGTTTGCAATATTCTGGACAAAAAAAATCATAAAGAACGAACGTTAACAGTTTTTCTACAGTTTATTTAATCATCCCTGAACGCAAAGTTGATTCATTTCGGTGGCAATTTAATATGAATTAAATACTAAAACTGGAATCATTTCATCAGATTACAATGTACTGAGGCGTTTTTTGCATTTCTTCTGCATATAAATAACGTTACTTCTTCAATTCAGGTAAGACTTGATATCTCCCTATGACTAGCCAATTGGTGTTTATTGCGGTGACAAAATCAAAATAGATTAAAAAATGGTTGTTATAAATCGAGATTTTACCCTAATAATGAATTTCAAGCACAATAAAGTCGCTCTACGATTACTTCCCGAGGAAGGTTACCGTTCATTAAAAATCGCAGGCTTGTTAAATCGTTTCTTTCGCTATTCTCTAAAATTTCATCGCTGTAATTGTGCCCCGTGTAAGCTCTTGAATTTGATCTTGGTGAACCTGGACCACGGGAGGTGTAAATAGTTACCGAGTATTTTTTACTGTGCAAACAAAATATTTTTCGCATGTACCGCATGTAGCCTCGACGAAACTGTCGTGTTAGCGTTCCGTAGATTATAGGGTTCCAACAGCTGTGAAAAACAGCAAATATTATATAAATTTTGTACAAGACGTCCTGCGCAATCTTCTTTTGACGATCGCTTCCGAAATCGAATAGCATCCAGGTTATTTGACCAGGAAGCAAACACACAGCGAATAAAATAACTATCACAGCAAGCGTTTTGACGATTTGAATGTCTTCCTTTCTTTTCTTGGGGGTGGAATGCTTGCATTTTTTATTGATGCAAGCGTTTTTATTGCCATTAGTGGTACGGGAACCGTGCTGGTATAAACTACCAAGCGCGGGTGCTCGCGATCTGGGATGAAACAAGTCAACACAGATGAGAGCATACGCGCAAGTAATGACAATCATAGGGAGCAAGAATTGAAGCACCATTAAAATTGCCGTGTATATTCGCCTATGCTCGGGCGGCCAAGTCTCCGTGCATTCGTAAGGCGGCTCATCTACTGTGCTAACAATCATGTACGGAACCATGACCAACACTGACAGAAGCCATATTGACGCGATCCACACATACACAGTTCGCCTTTGCACCTCGGGTAAAAATGGATGAAGAATGGCGCGGCAACGATGAATAGACATTGACGTCAGGGTAAAAACACTAACGAAATATGTAGTAGTCATCAAAGGAGGAATAACGTGACAGAAAAACAAGCTATGAATAAACTGGCCATATAGTTTGTATATTAAAATCGGAATGAAAAAAATGAATGTTAAATCTGAAGTTGCCAAGTTAATGATAAAAATATCGTTGATTGTTCGCCGTCTTCCTTTCGCCTTGAGAATAACAAGTACAAGAACATTTCCAATGAAGCCAAGTACAAAAGTGATGACGTAGATTACTGCTCGTACCATTAACTCGATATCACTACCATTTCTGCTAACTTGAGTGGTCACAACACTTGTGTTGTTCATCACAACTGTCTATCCCCAGGCCTGGCTTACCACGACAATTCGCACTATGGTTGGGTTTGCTTCCACTCGAAAGAGCTGCGAAAACGTTGCAGTGCTAATATCTTCAACCTCTTAAAGAAACTCGATTAGGCTTGTTTCCCTCAAATGTAGCACTTTCTTTATCGTATCACTGACAAATATTATTAGCACGACACAGCTTGATGTTCTGACAATTCACAGCGGTTCAACTCTAAGTGATTCTCGACCTCGGTATGTACAGAATACAAAACGCGTTGGTTTTCGTCATGAAACCTTTTCTGACAGTCACCAGTCCGTTTTCAGTTTGTCTTCACATGAATGTAACCACGTATGGACGAAGACTCATCACGACTTAGCGCCATTCGCACTAATGCGCCAATGAAAAGGTGTTGAGCCAACATTTCAACGCATATCATTTCTCTTGCATCAATCCAAGATAGATTTGAAGATACCAACATGCGCTCGATCGTCCCCAGTATTTGCCCTGAAGCGACTTGTCATCCTACTGAGTGTTCTCGTTTTTAAGATGTTGTTCCTATATCTGGTTTGTACACAAACAAGGCTGTAAAACAGCTAAAGTTACAAGCAGATTTCCTGAAGTAAATAGCTGCAATTCAGATACATGACAACCAAGAATTTAGCGCCACCGGGAAAAAATTTAACCCCCATCAAATACTTAAAAAATTAACCAATTCTGTCTCTGACGTTGTTCAGATGGTTTTCTCAACGTTACGCGTCAGGATTAACCGCTTGGGATTATTAATATCTATCAAGTACACCGCACTTCTGAAGCACGTCCACATTCGCAAAAAATCGAAATTTTACTTACAATTCGCGAACCAGTTGCGACCCGAGATCACTTCTAACTGGTTGCAGCAACTTGGTGAAATATTCACAAGATCGTTGACTGATGTACGACACTCTTACATAAAAACTACGAGAGCAAAACCAGTCCGGATTATGCAAACAGCATAAATAACCGGGCAAAAGTACAGTTTCGGGTAAAGCGCCCAATGGTCAGAGAACTGACAATTAGCACTTCATTTTGCCCAATTATTCGAAATTCAAGATGAATTGTTTTATTTTCAATAAGTTTCACGAAGCGTATTAAGTTTTCTTTTGTTTTTTGCTCGACGTCAAAATTAGTGGGAAGTGGAAGTAGACAAGACTAATTTTGAAACCACAAAATACGCGCACTTTAATTTATGCACTCCACCAGGAGACAAGATTACATTTGCTAACACGCCCGAAGGGAAAAGAATCTGATCTCCATCTATGAGAGAAGAGAAAATAATAATTGGGGGAAAAAACTAAAACTTTCAGAAAAATCAGATTTCATTAACTATTAATGGCCGTGCAAAAGCGATTTTTCTATTTTGGTATCTTACATTGCGCTGTTAAGGGGCGAACTGAAGACATTAAAATTGACGTATGGACTTACGAAAATTTTAAAATATTTTGAAACGAAAAACTTCGATAATCATTGACTGTCATTTAGATATATACTGCTGCTTGTCTCGAACTTATTTGCCCAAATGTTGCTTTTTGTCTCAAACGATAAGCATGACGACATAGCCTTGACGAGATGTTTCAATGAGTCATTTTTGTATCAGCCAGAGCGAAAACGCCATTGTACATATCAAAGTCACTTAAGTACTTAACAATAACAAAAAAAGCTTTTGGTTTAAAGGAGCTCTCATTTGAAATCTTCATTTCCTGAAGATGTTTATCTATCTAACTGTTTTTTTTTTCTCTTCTTCTCCTGCGAAGAAAATATATGCATGCAAGTTCACGGTTTGTGCTGCGTTCTGCCAAGGAAAGAAAGAACACTACATCGCTGATAAAAAACTGTTAAATGTTTATACTTGAAGAGCTAAGAGTATGAAAAATTGAAATTTAAAAAAGAAAAAAGCGGAAAACTATTTATTATACACCCCATATTCTCCTTAGTTGCAATAGGTAAGAAGATGAACTGTCGTGATACGTCGCTCACTTCGGCATAACTCAACAATACTCCAGTTTGTTATTACAAGCACAACACTCAAATGATTTAATTTTCGCCGTCGGCAAAACTTCAATATTAAAATATTTAGACATTCTTTTTAATTTAAGACGTCAGTTGATAAAAAACAATACAAACGACTTCAAAGATTTGATATTATTCAGTAATATATTTATTAGGCTACGAAAAAATACGAAATATTGCATTAGGTAGGAATTGTGTTTGCGATGTGCAACTGATAAACAACGTTTACAAGAGTAATTTTGAAGCTCTGCAGTAAAATGATATAAACGCTCTTTTAAAAAGAACAACTGGTGTAAAAATAAAAACAGTTTCTTATACGGCAACTAATGTATGTCCAGTGACAGGTGAGCGGCGACTCGCGCACTGTAGAGTTTAGTAGGGTCGATCTCTTCTGTCCTGTCTGGCGCCTTGCCTGAAAGATTAAAAATGAGAGATTAATATTTATTGCCGGCGAGGTATGTTCTCAGAAAATGATAAAACCAAAACAGCCCATCATAAATCAATGTAACACGGACACCACGCTTTGGCACTTTAAAGGATTTTTTGTACCAAAAAAAAAATCTTAAAACATCAGGCGACTCTTTTGCCTTAACAAAATTTACGATAATCGACAATAAACTAAAAGTAATTTACAAACATTTAAAATAAAACACTTCGAGGGGCGGTGTGTGAGATATCTATCAGTTTGCTTGGGGGAGAGTCGAGAGCAAATCCTTTTATCATAAAAAGTTCACCCGAGTCGTTGAAAGGTTATATCTTATAAAATATTCCACCATTTAATTCAAATTCAGCTGCATTTTTTCCCACATTCGTCATGTGAAACAGCATTTGTAAAAACGATTAGAAACCGCATACAGACGAGGCCAAAGAACAAAGTGGCTCTATTCGCACCTTAACTCACATTTTAAAATAAGTGTATGAATTGGGTTTATGAGGTTGAAAGGACGGATACCTAATCAAAACCCTTGAAGCTTAGGCCACGGTCCTTACAACAAATGAACTCCTTTAATGAGCTTCGGGTGATACTCAACACGAAATTGAAGAATATAATATTTTTGTTACTATTTCCGTTTAATTAAAGATTCGTCTGTCTCTACTGCGCTTCGCCAACTTGTGAAGTCAAAATGCAGGTTAGCTGCCTGTTTGTTATACACAGTACATATTTGCATTACTGCAATGACTAGATGTCAAGCAAACACTAAGTGTTAACTGAAGATGACAATAGTTGATATATTAACAGAACTATGAAGTTCAATGTCGATTGAAGCCATACCGAGCACTCGACTAAAAGCAAGTCTTTGCTTGGGTTTATAAAGTGCGTATAAAATAATATATTTCATATCAGAAAGCTTTTAGCAACGGTAATTCGCAACCAAGGACCAAAGGGGAACCGAATGAAAGTTATCAAGAACTGAATTAGGGTTTCTGTTTATAAACAACTAGAAAATCAAACCATACAGCGGTCTATTTCTAAAATAGTTCTATCCGACGGTCAATACGGCTATTGTTAGAGCTCTAAAAGGCTATTTTGTAACATCTTAAACGCAATGTTGCGTAAAATTTTGGAGTTCTAAAGCAATAGATACCATCGAACAAATATTATATACTTACATTTAGAATCTCGAACAAAAAAATGAACCCCTTCCCCCCCTCCCAAAAAAAAAAAATGCTGGAAATGTACTGCAAAAGATTCATCAGTGACGCCCTTAAAAAACTTACTGTAACCACTTTATAAAAAGCACCAAACTTAATCCCTGCCAGTATAGGAAAGACGGCAGCGATTTCACTTGTGTGATTTCAGCACAACGGTAGCACACATGTTAAGTGTCGCACGATCGGACAACAAACTCCCACACAACTGACTCATTTCCTGATACTGTCCTAGTAACCCGCCTGAGATAAAATATACTTATATAGTAATTTTTTCAAAACGTTAAAATTCAGGGATTGCAGTTGGTATTTGCTGCCATTAACTGATAAGTGTTTTAACTGATGATTCTCGTTGGTTTTCTGCTTTTGGAGAGGCAACTGTAAACTTTTCACGAGCAGTGAATACTGATCAACAATACAGCAAAAAAAACACATTCCAACCCCCCACAAAATACCTGGCGCATCTCCACATTCTCAAATCATTTCCACTTATTCAAACTTCAAAGTTCTTACGAAATAGTTTCTTTAAAAGAATGTGTATTACAATAGCACAAAAACCCCATGATTAACCACTGCTACTACCGCATAACGAACATTGACAATCTCTCTACTATCATATATTCTACCGGTTTTATAGTGATGTTTTAGCTTGAAACAAAGAGCGCTTGAAAACTATCAGCGTTTCTTTTCTGTCTTATCACTTCTCAGTATAAAAGTCTCTGGATGTCATAACCTGATAGTTTATTTGCATGTCTATTATGTCAAAACCTGAAGGTGTTACTTCTTTAGTCGAGAAATTCTGAAGAAAACTGGCAAGAGTTCACACGTCAATTGTTGTTGTTTTTTTTAACTTTCCCACAGCCATTAAAATGATCTCAAAAGTTTGTAATCGGAAGCGATATAGAGAAAATATTTTTAATTCTGAGATCCTTTAAAATGAGGAAATTAAACAGCGCTCCAGGCTGTTAAGTGAAAGCAAAACATTTTCAGCAGCCGTTCAATGGAGCACTGTAAATATATTTATTAACAAAAACATAATTTCACATTTTAATGCCGCCTCAAAACAAAACCCGCGAAAGACGGAAGTTTCCTTCCTGTAAGAAAAAACAATTTGAAAACCTCAGTTCAAGAAAATAGCTACAAACCAGTAAAGTGACCTGCTTACAATGAGCTAAAGTATTATAACAGCAAGACAACCGAAAAGACTAAAATGAAACATTTTATCCTTGAGACTTCAAAACATTTCACCAAGCCTTCTCCTTGCATTTCGGGCTATTCATGTCAAACAATTACACAAGAAAGCATCAAATTTGATACCAGATTATTTGGCAAAAAAAAAAACCAATTATCCAACTCACTAAGAAGCTTTTTTGTATTAGTAAATACGCTAGTCTCCCTTTTGTTTTTTCGCATAAAATGTAGTTATAATGTTATTTAAAAAGTTGAAAACATCTTTTCCTAAAACATCTTTTCCTAACCTGCTAAGTTACGGTTAAAAAAAGCCCCTAAAAGTAACATATTCAAATATCCAAGAGAGCCTCGATCTTTAATGGCGCACAACAAACTCAATACAATTATTATTTAAAAACTCAAAACACTTCGTTGAGCACCAAAGAAAAGAACACATCAATATGTTCAAAGTTTATCATATAACCAATGAGGAGTACAAAGTCACGGATAGATAAGACAAGCATTCCCCTTATCACTTTTTGCCACTTGAAAACAAAAACATAAAATTTAACCTTATTAAAACAACAAAAAACTTCCACAAAAAAACAACACAACGTAGTCTAATGCTAGCGCTACCAAGTACTTTTCAGTTTGTAGGCCATCAACTTAAAGCCGTCAGTTTGTGGTTTCGTTTTCAAAATTTCTCTTGCACTCAAAATGAAATCGAATAACCTTAGAAAGTTGCCGCAGACCAAACACGTTAAAATGCTTTCAGGTTTGATAACAGACTGCAATATATAACCATAAATATAAAGCAATAAATTTGAAAACAATGCCAGTCTACATCAATCGGAACGGCTTTTTTTTTCACGATTCCTCCGTAGTAGTGAAAAAATCGGTAACTACTCCAATGACTGCACAAGCCAGTTAGACAACCAAGAGCAAAATCCACGCATTTTTATCTTATGCTCATACTGATGGAAGACTTTACTACCACTATCATTACCTTGTTTCCAAATACATTGTTTTGATGGTCAATAGTCTTATTCACAGACTGAACAATATAGAACAAAGTACAGTTCCTTACCTGTCATAACCTCCTCTTCCACCGCCAGATCCCCCGCGACCACCGCCTCGTCCTCCTCCATACCCTCCTCCGCCACCACCGCGTCCTCCGTATCCACCACCTCCTCCTCCACCTCTACCCCCTCTCATACCTCCTCCTCCTCTGCCTCCGTAACCACCTCCTCGGCCTCCGCTTCGTCCGCCATAACCGGAGTCGTCTGAAAAGAGGAAAGTGTCAAACAGTCAAGATGACGATTGGAAAAAATAAAAGTCTGCCTTTTAAAATATTCTGAAAGTCATTTCGTTTGCGTATTGCTATCAGTTGTTGACTTCTCACAAATTAAGGTATCTCCTTATGCATGTTTTTTTTTTGTCATTAAACTTTACCAAAAAATAAAGGTTGTTTTGAGGTTCAACATTAATCTCGGTGCTCCCTACAACTAAAGCTCTTAAATGCTTGCTATAAGTATATGAAACACTTCTTAGTGAAATACTTAGTGTAATAACAAAATTAATTCAAATTCTGCACACAAGCTTAAGTGCTTGTTCCTAACATAATCGATATAAACCACGCTGCTACAGCGACAACAATTTGTTCATCAACATTAACACAAGTTGTTGCACGTAAAAAACATAATTTCACACTAGATTTGTGATGAAAACCAAATATCATTTAATTCCTGAAGCGTGTTTCACAACACTGATTGATTGTTTGTAGAGTAAATTCAAGAGCAACTGCTACACAGATTTTGCTCATCAAATGCTGACATATTAGCCAGACCAATTTAGGTTTTGAAGTTATCTTCTAAAAACAAACAATTGAAGTTATGGCAGGTATTACTGGAACTCACGCTCTGCTGCCATGTTTTTGACGAGATACTCCAGCAAACCCTTGATATGATGCAGCCAAAACCCAAATGAACTAATTAGAATAGAGGGCTGCTGAGGATAAAAACTACAACTAACGAGAGAAATACCGAAATACAAAGATTACAACATACTTTAAAATGCTCAGCTAGATTTTGCATGTAACAAGCCTTATGGCGCTCATAGCTCAGCTACTGCTGACTTAAGCGGATTAGAGTGATAGACTCCCCGGCAATGAACGGGATGAGCCACACAACTGTCCAGATGCCAGCGATAAAATCCGGGCCACTGTGGTTGTCAAGTTGTCAACTGCACCAACTAGTAAAGCACGAAGCCATCTCACGTTATTATGTATGTGCTGTTTTTATAGGGAAAAAAACACAAGGAGTTAACTCACCACCCCCTCGTCCACCAGGCTTCGGTTCCCCACATCTATTGCATTCGCTTCTTCTCGCGAAATTCATGTTTCCGCAACTGCAGCAATGACAACACAAGAGCATTTTACTTACCATAATTTGATAAACAGTAACTCGTATGCACGCGGTATGAGATAAGGTGCAATGTAGAAAAAGTAACTACTGAGCTCAAAACATTTATCTGACCTGTCTACAGAGAGATTAGGCCTACCTACATCCATAAGTCACACAATATTTAGGGAACTTTTAGTTTTTCATAGAAGCTGAATATTACAACATTTTTTTCCAATCTGAATTAAAGGAATGGCATTTTCAAATAAAAAAAATTAATCAAAGCCTATAAACTAAGGCCTTTATTAGCCCTTAAGTTAATATCTTTGGTTATTAGAAATTTGGTATGTTTTTTACGAACTTAGCTTATTACAGTGTCTAGGATGCAGTTGTCACTTTTGCATTTTAATACTTAAAAGTAGGCATCATTCCAAATGTGTAATGAATGAAATGTTATACGGCTAGACAATGCTCAGGGAACCCTGGAGGTGAGTGTCTTATAACATATCCTACAACACAGTTTGGGGTTGTTGTGTGTTTTTATTCTTTTTCCAAGTTTTATATTTTTAGTTTTACTTTTTGGACAAACTCAATAAATGTGTGAGCAATAAGTTCACTGATTCATGAAATGGTATGATAATTTTTGTACTATTCCATCTCAATGTTTTTCAGAACAATTCAATTTCCACCGCATACAGAAAACAGACGATGACGAATTGTTCCTAATGGTAAATAATGTAGAAAACAGGAGAAAAAACTTACGATGAACAATCCCAGTCTCCACTTCTTGAGTCATCTCCACCTCGACTTCCTCCTCCTCCTCCTCCTCTATCACTTCCCCCACCACGGCCGCCCCCACCTCTGAACCCTCCTCCACCACCACGCCCTGCAATGTGAAGTGCAAACACTTGGTTACAGCAAATCCTACCTACGTGAATAGTGTAGTGAGTGAGAATTCAGAAGATTTTATAACTCCATCTTAACGGTGTCAGTAAATACAGAGAGCAGCTGACAGGGTTCACACTGAGAACAAGGAATGAAATTCAATGATTTTTGCAAGACTTTTTCATGACAAAATGAAATTTTCCATGATCCAGAAACATCGAGAAATTTAAAGAACCACTCCTTGGCCATTTTCCCAAAAGTCTATGACTTTTCCAGGCCTAGACTGAAATGCATTTTCAAATTCTATGACTTTTTATGACCGTATGAACCATGAAAGAGCAAGGAAAGGTAACATCACAATTGGAACAACTGAAATGAAGGTGAAACTAAAAAGAATGAGCGAGTACATATAAAGAAAAACTTTGAACTAATAATGACTGCAGTTATGACTCATCTAAACTGAAATTACAAGAAACGTGTTCCATGTTTGATATATGCCCCTAGTGTTTCTTGGATCAGCCTCCCTCACACATACTTGTATAACAACATCTAATAAAAAACAACTGCAAGGCAAACTATCCTTGCAACACCAAGAGAATATTGGTAAAAAACTAAAGGTTGCAATGTCATTTATGGCCAATGCCATTTTTAGTATTATAAAAGGCCAAAATTTTGCAGCGGTAAACAATTCAAGTTGTCAAAATAACAGCTCCCTATGCTTAAATCTGATTTCCAACTGAACAAAATTTAAACTAAGTGTGCTAGACTATTTTAAGCTTACAGACAAGTAATCAAAGGCTATTTTCAATTTTAACTTTGTACGACCTTGCACCACATTATGCACAGAATATGAGACAAGCAAGCAAGGGCGGCCTGAGATTCCACTTTTCATTTAATATTTCTAACAGTATACCGGGTGGCCCAAAAAAAGTACTCCTCTTTGAGTCAGTCTAGATAAAAAAGTAAAAGAGCTCTAACACTTAAACAATTGGCACTTTATTTTCTAATGTTTAACTTAAATTTGGTATTTTTACACAGTATCGACTGAGATAACAGCTAGCGTTTAAAGTCGAGTTAACGTTTCTCAAAATGTCGAAAATGAGCAAAATACGGCCTATCAAGCTATTTTTGTCAACTGCTGTATATCAAAAGTAAATATATTCATTTCATAGAGTAAGAGTGAAGTTAAAAGTGTTTTTTGAACAGTTATGTTCATTATAAGGATACTGGTACAAAACTTTGGAATCTATTACTTTTAACATGTAAGGCTGTTATGAAGTTATATCTCACGGCAACATTCAGTTTTCCTCAACCTGGATGCCCAGATGATCCAAAACTCCTTCGACAGCATGCTCACACGGCAAGAAAGTGAATTCTTGCTGCAGGACACGGATTTCCTAATGAAAAGCATTTTCATCTGGAGAATGATTGAGTACTTTTCGACAGTAGTCTGCCTATGTACAGGTTATTGAGGTCTTAACATTATTAATAGGCCGTTTTTTGCTCATTTGACATTTTCTAAAACGCTAACTCAACTTTAAATGTTGTTATCTCAGTTGATACTGTGTAAAATACCAACATTTTAGTTAAACATTAGAAAATAAAATGCCAATTGTTTAAGTGTTAGAGCTCTTTTACTTGTTTATCAAGACTGAATCAAAGATGAGTACTTTTTTTTGGGCCACTCGGGATATATCAAAGGTTTTTGTTATACAGTATAACTTAAAAATAAAAAAAAAATGTCTGGCCTTAAAAAAGCAATGGAAGTAAAAAATTTCAAAACTAAGTAGTCACAAGGATAGACTGCACATAAAGAGTTGAATGGTCAGCAATGATTAATACTTTAAAGACATTACTACTTTGAATTAGCTATATTGGGTACTTTCATTTCAATCAAACCATACACCAAACATCAACATTTATCCTTGTAAATGTGATGCAAAAACAATCATTACTAACCTCTTCCTCGTCCACCAAAGCCTCCTTTTGGATACCTCTTCTCTGCAAATTCAACCTTGATAGGTTGTCCAAGGAACTCCTTTCCTACATAAACATACATTTTAATATAAAACTTAATACTAATATCAAAATACAATAAAATATTATACAAAACAATACAATATATACGCGTCGTAGAGGTAGGAGGCATGACTGACGACGACTACGCCAACCTGACTCGGTTCCAAAACATAAGCTTTGCACAAATACTTGGCCATGTTTCTTGGCTGACATGTATGTACACAACCAATCATGAAACAATGGACTTACAGTTATAAAAAAATCAGCATTTTATTGCTAATTAAAATGAAAACTGAACATGACCTGTAAAAATGAAATACAAGTTCAATGGTAATAAGAATGAATGAAAAGTTTCAAATTGTATTTAAGATATAATTAAAGCAATGCCAAAAAAAGTCAGATTTAACCAGGCAACATATAATTTTTTCAGTGCTGTTGTACTAACGTTAACTAGGGTTACGGAAGGCAAGCACACCCTTATACTTACTGTTAGGTCAAATTTCAGGTCAAAAAATTAGTGGAGACATTTAACAGTTTATTTATTTACCACATGTACTTTACATTTATTGAAAGATAAAATACAAAAAAAACTGTGGAAGAAGGAGAAAACAACCCTAAAAGGGCTAACGTGTTCCTACATCTAACCTTATATTCATATTTCAAAAGCTAGAGGAGTGAAACGTTTTTCCATATAAAAGTGACTGAAATATTTACATTTTTTACAATAAAAAAAGCCAGAAAAAAGCATAAATTTGAATGAATTCTAGTACATAGTAATGCATCAAGTAAGATGGTCAACAGGAGAAAGAGTAGTTACATATATTTTTACTCTTGAAAAAGGCTACAGTTGCAAAAGAAAATTGGGTTTATATATAGCATTTATGTTGATAGTCTTGATACCGTTTATTCTTTAAAATATTTTTTTAAAATTTGCAAGTGAAAAATTGGTTCTAATGCCCACAGGGATATCATTCCACATTTTTGCAGCTGAGTGTTTAATTTCAACTTTAGCATACTTGTATTTGTCTTACGTATATAGAATTTCTTATTCACTTTGGAGCAAGTATTGTGCTATAAGGGCTATTCTATTTACTGACAATAGAACTCTTAGCAAAACCAATAACTCTTATCAAGTTTGTTGGAAGATAATGCCTGCACTTAAAAAGAATACCTATTGATTTAGCTATTTTATGGGTCTTCAATGTGCAAGTCCCAGTTCACGTGCTGATTTTAACCGACAAAATCATGTGTTGCTCTTTTTAAAAAATTGTCCTTCAAAAAACATATTGTAATAGGAACATTTTTAAGCTCTTTAAATTTCTTTTTAACTAAAAAGATTAGGAATTGTTTTATTCTAAGTTTACATCTAAATGGTTGCAAGAAGCCAATCCTAAAGTGATCCAAGTTCTATGCCAAATTCCAAAGTCAATGATTTGATATCTTTGTTGTTATATCAGCTGCATACATAAATAAATTAATAGATTTCTTATGAATTGAGTAGCATTATTTTACAACTTGACTATGTGAAGAACAGGTCATTTATAAAATTTAAAACCTGTTTGCAAGATGTTAATTTTCATGTAGTTATAAAGTCCAAATCTTGATCCAGCTTGACTTGAACAGCTGATGTCATAAAGATACATCAACAATGAGTTAAATTAGCATATAAAATTTATGTGGTACTTTTGTTCAACAATTTTATTGCTGAAGCAGAAAGTCCTCCCAGTTACAAGGAAAAATCTGAATGGAAAAATGAGTCTGTACTCAAAATATTGTAATATCTTTGCTGTACTTTGAGAGAGAGACTAATTTTATAAGTGTATCAAGAATATTAATCTATTTAACGAATGCTTTGGTGAAAATTACTGGGACATACACTTGAATTTGATAATTGCTGCGAGCGAGCGAAGCGAGCGAGTAGCAACACTAATCTTGACAGGCTACCTCTGTTCAATTTTTGCTTGGGAACGAGTTTAACAGCCAGTTCAGATCTCGATTTGTGGACTGGCTGGCTTTCTGGCTATAGATGATTTTGTGAACACGCGGTACATTGGTTAGCGGAAGCCAACATATCACTAACTGCATGGTTTTGG
>JAOBAY020002353.1:0-15599 GCA_025331085.2 Zoanthus sociatus | reverse complement strand
TAAAATCGTGGAGGTCTGGAACCCAGTATGTTTCCATGGTAACAAAAATTGTTAAGCTCATATTGCAGGGCACTTCTGATGGAATCTTACTGTAAAAAATCAAACATTGTTTATACAAATTGACTGAGAGATCCTTGTTTATCATTTTTGATCAAAATTCGTTTGAGTATATGATGTCATACTTTGGCTAATTTGCATATAGGAATTTATCTCAGTACCAGCTTTACACTATTTATATTTATTGATAAATTTTACTTTTTATGCAACCAGTTGACCATGGCCGAGAGCATACCAATATCACTACTTCAGACTGAGGAAAATGTCCCATTGCCTGCTTTTCTACCTGGAGAGATTGTTGTAACCAGGGCAGAGAATGTTCTGCGGTATGGTGCCATGTCAGAGAGCAAGTCTGGGACTGCTGGTGTCTTATATGTTACAAACTTTAGAGTTACTTTTTTAACAACTAGCTCATCTTCTGAGAGACTTTTGAGTTCTGTTTTTCAGTCAAACCCTGATTTGACAGAAGGTGACATCTATGCTGGCATTCAGCAAGAACTTCACATTCCTCTAACATGCATTTTAGAAGTACACTGTACCACGAAAGTTTTCACTGGATTAAAAGCTAAAAAAATGTTACCAGGTGCACATGTTTCATCAAAAGTGCAGGTTGTCGAAATTCTATGCAAGGACTTAAGACTCTTGCGATTTGGGTTGAAGTTTGTCTCAAAAAGTGCAAGGACAACTATTGTAAACTCAATCTTACACTATGCATATCCATCAGCCCTGTCTCTGATGTTTGCCTTCAGTTATAGTCAGGCACTATTAAAGGAACAGAATGTGGATAATGAAACACTTAGTGCAGTGCCGTCATTTAGGAGTCTGCCAGATTGGTTGAACGAGTTATCAAGGCTACGGGTTGATGATACATGGAGAGTTGTAGATGTCAACACAAATTTTCGAACCTGTCCATCATTGTCTGCACTTTTTGTTTGTCCTGCATCATTATCAGATTCTGATATCAATCGCATGTCATTGCACTACATCGATGCAAGAATACCTATTTGGTGTTGGAGTCACCCTGTTACAAGGGTACCAGTACTCTATAGTGGTGCCGCTGGCCGGTATGTTTGTGTATTACTCTACAATGTGTTGATTGATCTGTCAGTAGTTGTTTAAAAATAATATTGATAATTAATCCTTTTCCTGCTAGATCCTTTAAAAGCCAAAGTCAATAATTTTCTTAACAAATAAAAACTTCAGAATTATTCAAAACCATAGACATTTCTAGATTATGTAATTGCAAAGACAAAGAAAATGAATGGTCATTTAATAAGGTTTCATCAACAGGTTCAAAAGTTAGCCAAGGACAACTTTAATTTATGTGAAATTGTTTTTAGCAGGATAAGGGTTAAGAATTTACCATTGTATCCACTTCGATCAACAGTCACTCCAATTTTGATCCTGGTTTATCTTCCTAAACGGGGATGGTCGGATTTATCCCACTATCGCTAGCAATCTCTCCAACTCCCACTCTCCATCTCCCAAACCAACACTCTTGCCCTCCTTCTCCACTTGCATCTTCCATGCCTTCTTTGGTCGTCCTCGTTTCCTATTGCCCTTCTAAGTAATATGAATAAATTGTTAACTAATTATTAAGCTTGGAGCTAGCTAGCTAAATCCTCAATAAGCCAATATAAGGTATAGGTTTAATAGTTTGCAGCAGACACTGGCACTTTATTATCTTACCTCAAAAAGATGGAAGGCATAGTAAATTTTGGTAGAAAATAAGTTCACACCAATGTTCAATCACAATTGAAATAGGATCAAATCCCAACCATGCTATTATTAGGCTTACAGGATATTGGATGCAAAGAGATATCTTTCATTTTTTCTCTTTTGTTGTGAAAACAAGGAACTCATCTTCAGACTCGCATTAATTTTAGCTTCTTAATAGTAACTGAATATATACAGCTGTAATTCCAATAACATTTTTTTTCTTAACCAATTTCATTAGATCTCCACTCTCGATCACTTCTTCCAATCATAATTTATTATCAAAACTCTTGCTTTTATTCCAGAGGTTCAGAAAAAGTGTTTTGATAAAATAATCTTATTAAATAAATGTGTTTTGAGGAGAGACGAGGTGCATGTATAGTAGATACGGCCAAGAACAAAACATCTACCCCTTCTTTGGACCAGGTACATTGACCACTTGTATTGTATGCCAGGCTACCAAACTATCTGAGGATCTGACCGATCACATTGAGGTTTTGTTTTGCTTTATTTTTTATTCTTTCTTTTTTTATTATTATTCTTTCTTTTTTTCTAGGTAAAAGCAGGGGGTCCATACAAGTGGTCCATGTTATGCAGTTAAATATGCTTGTACACTGAAACATTTTTTTGATTTTTAGGCCTGAAGGTATTTTCCTGGAGAAAGAAGAAACATTACTTTTTAAATTAATTTCCTCAATGGCTGTTGAGACAGACCACAAGGGTGGTGGTGTCAAAGTTATTAATGTCAGTAAACGTTGTGCCTCAACCAGGGAACTACAACACAGCTTTTTAAAACTGAAAAACCTTTGCATATTGGATACCACCAAAAGTTTCTGGAGTATTGACCCACATTGGCTTTCAAGTTTGGACAATACAAGGTGTGATTGCAGGGTTTGGTTTTGTACTTTCACTCAAATTTGTTGAAAGTAAATTAAAACTCCAGTTCATTGTTGGGTAGCTGTTTATAATTTTAGTAATACACGTTATTTTAACAAATCAAACTTGTCTTCTTCAAGTAATGAGAATAACAATTAGTGTACAGGATAAATCTGGTGTAAAATAAACATTTCTGAATTTCAAAAATCCATAATAAAAATGTATTTTTTACATAATAAAATCTTTCAACTATAGATGTAATTGGACTGAGGTTGCTGGCTAAAAAAGGATTTTAAGTTTTCAAAGTTATTGTTCATATTACATACATGTACTGCATGTTGGGCTGTAACGAATTAACAGTTTAACACCATAGTGAAGAGAATTTTGGAACTGATGTATTCATCAGAGTGAATGCATGAGAGATAAAAAGATTGCATCAGATATTGCAATCTATTTAAACCTGTCTCTCACCATTTATGTAAGTTCTTCTAATCATTCTGTTTTTAATTTTGTTGCATTCAGTCTGTCTCTCATCAGCTGTAGTAACGATTCTCACACAACTAAGAAAATTAAGACTAGTTCTTGCTTTAGGCACTCTTAATCCCCACAGGATAAATGAAAGTTTTACTTTTTTTTTACCTTTTGTTGGCCAAAACCTTTTTGTCTTTTTTACATTTTTTTCCTCACACGTCTCTATCCATTTGTTACCTTTTGTTTTTTACATACTTGTCTCATTGCGTTATTTTGCTTTGCATCACTATATAAGCACCTCTTTATTTATCTCTCATGCATTCACTCCAACAAAGGACTGCACTCCAAATCACCAATTCCAAAATACTTCTCACTACGGTGTAAAACTTATCAATTTGTAAAACTGTATCTGTAGAAACACAGACGCAGCTTTCCTTTTATGTGTAAAGAAACAACTTTGTTTATTTAGTATAATAAATATAATATAATAGGCTTAATATAATCATAATAACATTGTGAGATGAAAGATTTGTTCAGTAGGAGTTTTGTAATAATATGTTAGAAGCAGTTCGATCATGAGAGAAGAAATGGAATCATTTGGATTCAGCAGAAGATCTTTTGTTAAAGTCATCTGTTTTTATTAACTTTGTCATTTAAAGATGGTGGTGATAGCGATGGAGATAATGAGGGTCGTGGATTGGTAGTAAATGGAAGCGTGTTGGAGGAAGTAGTTCTAACAGTTTTGCTACTTGGGAGATGTGCTATTCTGTGAAGCAGGAGTGGAGAGAGCAGTGCGAGTGAGAATTTAACAGCTGCATAGAAAAGATGGCGAGGAAATAGCCAGTTTATTGGTGAACTGCAGCATTGGACTGAAAAGTAGGAAAGGGTATTCTTGGGTTGCAAGCTTTCCCAAGAGACACAAAAGACAATAGACATGGCGGCCATGTTGGAGTCCAAAACAAAAGAAATAATCAAAATTCTTTTATTAACTGTCATCCAACATGGCCGCCATGACATCAGGTGCAACCCAGCAATATCCGGTTTTTATGAGCAGTCTTAAAAAAGACTTTCATTTTAGTTTGGGAGTATGGAAGAAAACTTGGGAAATTCCTTCCTCATATTCCACCCACTACCCCACTCACCCACCCCCACTTTCCACTTACCTCCTCTTTTTTTCTTCTTCTATTTTTTTTTCTATTTTTTCTCCTTTTTTTCTTCTTGTTCTTACCATCTTATACTTCAACAGGCTTTTTTTTCTTTTTCTTTTTAATTTCGATTATCAGTCAATGCTAATCAAGAGTAATTAATTGATTGTCTTCTTGGGACTGAAAAATGGTTCAAATTTAATTTTAAAATGTTCACACCTTTGGGAGAACAAAAGCATGCAAGGACTTTGATTTTAAAATTTAGTAATGAATAATTTTAAAATTTATGTTACTTTGTAACTGTTTTTGTACCCCTCTTGATTTACTGAAACCTGCAACTTCAATGATTGAAAAAGGTTGAAAATCCAGCTCAAGTTTCACCAAAACTAAATTACAACATTCTTCAAACAGGCATTGTTCCCAGGCATCTCGGCCGGCTCAACTGTTAGAGTCTATTTTCACTGTAAGAGCTTCACAGAGGAAAACACCAATAGAATACTGAATTTGAGAACCAGAGCCACACCCACTCTAACTGTACTTATCAGCAATGCAGGGGTGTGTAGTTTATGTGTCTTTATGCTTGAATTCAAATGAGCCCAGTCTTGGGCAAATTTTGTGGTGTAATTTCCCAAAGAGAGGAAAGCAGTACTTAGTGTTCCAACACAGACTGCAACTTTGTTCTTGCTCCCTTCTCTATCTTAACATTGATTACTAGCTAAATCCTTTATGAGCGTTGTGGCCAAAGTAGCCAACACTTATCTTTGGTTTCTGTAGAGTTAAGCAGATGAAAGTCATTGACTCCCCCTGGACAGGACACTAATCCATCACAGGTTAGCTCCCAGCAAATGCTGGTACTCATTTACCTACCCTGGAAGGATGGAAAGCTGAGTTAGCTTAGGCAGAAAAGGTCACACAAGTATTCAAATCTCAGCAAAGCCAGGAGCAAACTGTGAATCTTGTGGTAGGAAGCAAGAGATCTTACCAGCTGCTCCAACAATGTCCACCCATCTTAACATTCATTTCTGCATTGTAATTCATTCTAGATCGGATTAATGGTGGGTATCATCATAAAGCGTAAAATACGAAGAGTTTTGCTGTTGTCCAAGAAAGGACCACACACAACAGTTGGCAGTGATGCACCAAAGGTAGTTTGAATTTTCAGTTTAAACTCAAGAATTATCATTTTATGAAATAATGGAGTCAAGTACTTGTTGTCATTAACATTACAATTAATTAAAAGTGTTTTTCCAAAGAAGCTTTTACAGTTATGTCAAGGCCTTGTATTTTGGGAATTCTCAAATCCATTGGTTTTCAGAGTGCCCACTGGAATATTGCTTTGCATCAGATTTTTTTTCAGAATACTAAAAACATCCTGTTATTTAGTTTTACATAAATTTTTGTACATGATGGTTAAGGATTAAATTGTATCAATTAAAAAGCATGATTTATAAAGTGAAAAATTAAGTAGTTGCAAGTTCATTTTTTGTGCAAAGTGGCTGTTGTTTGAAAGGCGGAAAATCTTGAAAATTAATAATCATACAGTCTCAAATGAAACTGTATAGAGTGGATTTTTTCTCAAAAAATAATGATAATTGTATACATATGATTTATTTGGAATTTTAGACTTCAGTGAATTCAGTCTTACATAAACCTCCCAATTTATAATTTTAAAAATAATCTAAGCAACAGGACACACCTACTTCTTGCAGGGCTTGACACTAACGGTAGCCAACTAGCCACAGACTAGTAGAAATTCAGTTTTGGTTAGTAGATTTTCTATTTCCACTAGCCACTTTGGCCAGTAAACAAAATACAAGTTTCTGTCTTCATTAAAAAAGACATCTTGGAATTTCAGTGAATGACTAGTAAAAGAAAATGTTTGGCTAGTAGCATCAAAGATAACACTTGCCATTAGACTAGTAAGTTGAAAAGTTGGTGCTGATCCCTGTCTTGACTAAAGAGAGTGTCAACTAATATGTAACAATGTTAATCTACAGTAATCTTGAGTTTTTATTGACTTGTATTTACATCAGTAGCTCATATTTGATAATTATGTGTATATAGTTCACAATAAACTGTAGTGCAGCAGGCCCGTACACAGGAATTTTGTTGGGGGTATGAACAAAACTTTTTGGGACCAACCATTTCCCCCCTCCCTCCAGATATAGCATCATTCTATCACAACTTTCTTATTTTCAGGACAGCATAAAAAAAATAATAAAAGTTTGTTTAAAAATAACTTTGGTCTTGGGGTATTTTTTGCTGAACCGAAAAATTAGATTTTATTTTGATTTATTAAGATTGTTTTTACAGGTATTAAATAAAAGTGCTTCTAAATATGCTTTAATTTATGATTATTTTCCATCGTAGATTTTATTTTTTTAATTTATTACTTTAATTTATAATCAAGTGGAGTTTGTGGACCTTTACAAGTGTTGGCCCGGCTGTGTGTGTGTACGCACCCCATGGACTCCCCTCCCCTCCTCCCTGGGTACAGGTACCAGGTACGTTATCTGCACAAGCACGTTACATTTCAAGATGGCAGACTGCAGGAAATTCAGTGATAAAAAAATTCTTGGTGTGAGACATACACAGAATTATCAAATTTGAGGTACTGATGTAGACACATGTCAATGAAAACTCTTATTTGAGATTTTAAATGAATATTGTTGGACATCCAATGTTCCCTTTAAATTTAGTACATAGCTTTCATGTAAGAACACAGGAGGTATTTTGTTACATGTGGCAGAGTTGGTGTCTGTACATTGTAAAATGGAAAGTTAACATAGTTATTTTTTTGTCACATTCTGAGGGAATAATATTAAATGCTTTCATGGAACTAGTTGCATCAACTGTACTGTATTGTAATTACTTGATATTTCATATGATAATATTAATAAAAATATTTAATATGAAAATCTTGTAGAGTTTGGCTCAAGAAATTGATGCACAGCTGATGAAAAATGCTCACCTTAGAATTGAGCCGAGGATGATGTCAGAACAGTTCAACAAACCACAAGATGATTTAATGGACTATCCCTCAGGTTGATGACATATTTTATCAATTTTTAGTGATTAAAAAAAAATTGTGCTATAACATAAATTTCCCAAACTTCTGACAGAAGTAACAGTTGTTGTTTTTATGTTTTTTTTTTTAAATTCTGCAGACCAGTACACTCGTAGCTACAAGTACCGAATGAAAGCTATGGACAAAATGACTGAACTGGGTTTGTACAGCAGTTGATAAAAATAAATAGTTTTTATTATGATTGCTGTTCATTTGATCCCCAAGTATTAAGTCTGTCTACATTTAGTTACTATTTGGCTTGTATAATCTGTATTTTATTACTAATTTTATTGATGACATGTTAATTCTGTGGTCCTTCATTAATCAGTTAGAAAACTCACAGGTAATCCAGGCTAACTACTTGTGTGTAAAATAGTTGTAAGAGAATGTATGAGACACTGTAAACTCAGTCGATTTTCAGAACAAAATGAATATGAAATAGATTATTCCACTTTTACTTACTGTGTGTTGTGCTGTAGTTCTTGAAAACCTCTGGAAATACTTTCAAGAAGGGTTCACAAAAGATTTTTGTAAATGGAGTTTAAAATTATGCTTTTAGTCCGATATTTTTGAACTATGCCCTTGCAACACTGATAGTTTTTCATTGCAAGAGGGTGATAAACGTGATATATATTTTCAGTCAATGAGTAATTATCTGCAGTACCTATTTTCAGTAAGCAATGATGAGGAGAGTGTATTAACATTTCTTGATAACATTGTGTTGCAGATGACTTACTTTGTACAGTTAACAAGAAATATGGTCGAAGGAAAGGCCAGTCAGTACAAGACCACCTTAAGAGTCTACAGAGGCCTCCCCATAATGTTATCAAAGGGGGTGATGATACTATTGACAAAGTTGCTTCAATGTATGAGCATGCAAGATTTGAAAATAAGGTACTTGGTTATATTGAATCAGACATTAACTGTGGCCAAGCAAAGCTTTTACTTCGCGTAGAGGAACAATAACTTTAAACCAATCAAAGGACAGGTGTGGTTGGCTCAGCTGGTAAGATCTCTGCCTTCCGACCACAGGGTCCCCGGTTTGACTCCCAACTCTGCTGAGATTTGAACTGATTTGTGTGATCTTCTTTCTCGCCTAAGCTAACTCAGCTTTCCATCCTTCCAGGGTAGGTAAATAACTTACTACCAGCATGTGCTGGGAGCTAACCTGCGATGGATTAGTGTCCCATCCAGGGGGAGTTAAAGACTCTCATCCTCTTAACACTACAGAAACTGGAGATAAACGCCGGCTTTGAACAGATGTCAAACAAGTTAGCATTCTAGAATGCTAAGACACAAAAACCTTAAATAATTCTTTATTAAGTTAATAATAACTAATAAAATTTTTATACTGTCTTATGGTTAATGTTTAGGACTTTGGAGGACTGCAATACAGAAAATTTGCTTATCTGGTGGAACAGTTAAAAGACAGGTATATAAAATTATACTATGTTCATATAGATCATCATCATTAATCCAGTTTTAATTCGGGTTTATCCCAATAAATGGGATGGCCCAGATTTACCAAATTTTGGGTAACAGTCTCTCCAACTTCCACTCTCCATCTTGCTTGGTCAATGCTATCCTTTTCCTCCAAAGCAACACTTTTGCTCTCTTTCTACACTTGTGTCTTCCACTTCTTCTTTGGTTGCCCTCGCCTCCTCTTGCCCTTCACTTCAAACTACAACGCTTTTCTCAAAACATGCCCATCATCCCTCCTCATAACACTGTTTCCTTCAATCCCAACATTTCCATTAGGTCTTCTGTCCTCTTTTTCTCCATCAGTTTTGCACCACACATTGCTCTCACCATTGCTGTCTCGGTCCTTCTCAAAATTGCTGTCTCATTTTCCCTCAAACACCATGTCTCACTCCCATATAACATTGCCGATCTTACACAACTTCAATAAACTATTCCTTTCATCTTAAGTGAGAACCTTTTTCAGTGCAGCAACTCTCCACATTCCTTGAGCTTCACCCACCCAATTCTTGCTTTTGCTGTCACAACTGCCTCAAAGCCACCACTTGCATTCATCCTATCCCCAAATTAACAGAAATCACCTCTTCACACAACTCCTACACCAGTTTCACTGATCCATCAACTTGCTTCTTGCATCTACCACACACAAAATCTCTCCCCAACCTCAGGGTCACCCCTTTTACTTTTGTGCAACTTCCATGAATCTATTTGCCATTTCCCACATTTCACGTGTGTATGCAACATCGAGTTTGCCATTACTCACTTCCCACAAATACCACATGGATCTGCAGGGACGTCGGAAGGAAATTGTTGTCTGGGACAATGTTTGGAGTAAAGTATTTGATTTTCAGCTCCCTATTATTAACAGGGCTCGAAATTAAGAAAATTTAATGGTCGCATTTTTGTGACTGGTTGCAAAATTTTAGTCGCAAAATTCAAAAAAGTTGAAAAGTAGCAGTAAGGTAGCAAATTCTGGTGAATAATTTTTGTTTTACTTTATTATCTGTCAGAGATGAAGATTGGTCACAAAATTGCGACTGCTGTTAAAATTTTAGTCGCAAAAGGAAAAATCTAGTTGCAAATGCGACCTTATTGGTCGCAATTTCGAGCCCTGATTAAAGGAAATATTTTGCTATAATTTTCTAAAATGTCAAAACTTTGCACACACCTTGTAATTTTCTGCATGAATTTTTTTAAGGTTGGCCTTATTTGGAAAAGCGTGGATTGAATCAAACATAAAATTGTACTAACTAAAGTCATAAGTTATAGGCTATGGTTTACATCTTGAAAAATTAGGCGGAGGTTTTATCTTTTTCTTTTGCTTTTTTTGACTCAGTTATGTAGACTGGGATTTGTTACTGGTAAACAGTTACTGTACCTTTAGCTTGAAGGATGGACCCAATCACAGTTCAAGATAGCATCAAATCTCATTTTGGATGCCTAATACCAATTCCAGATACACAAACCAAAATTTCTTTCTTAATTGTCAACATCCTTTATAAGTAATATGAATATTTATGTTTTTTTTCCCTTCTTTTTTGTTTTTTTTATCTCTCTTTTTTTTTTATATATATAATGTTTACCTCCGCTTCGCCATAACATATGAATTTACTACTTCTTTGTGCCTGGCCCCCTGACCAGATTAGCTTTTTAGTTATTTCAGGGGGCCAGTGCACCTGATATACTAAATAAATATCTTCTTTAGAAAAAAAAATTGTACATACGAATCTGGGATGAGATAAAATTGTTGTTGTTGTTGTTGTTGGCCTAGATAGCATTAACAATGTCAAATATAGCATATTGATTAGAATGTTCTTTGTGAAATCCGAACTGGGAAGAGTAAATTAAATTGTATTTCTCAATGTACTTCCTCATTCTGGAATACACGACTCTTTCAAATATTATGTTGAAGTTTAATAATAAAGATATAAGTCTATAATTATTCGAGTCTGTCTCATCATTCGATTTAATACCAGGCACAATTTTGCGGGACAATTTCAATGTTTTAGGATATCTTCCTAGCCGAAGCCAAAGGTGTTGGGACTTGGGACATATTCCAAAACGTAGCCTGTTATGCTCGGGTGTTTAGAATTGTCATTAGAAGTTGTGATTTTTGTTTCAGAGACTCCAATAACGTTAAAATGAAAGTCAAGGTCATATAATATTGTTAAAAGTTCTTCAAAATTCCAGTTTTTAAGCTAACAATGTGAAAAAGGGACCTTTAATTGATTAGATGAGCAGTATAATTTGATTGGATGAAACACATTGTTATATTTTTACCCACGATTACTCCAATGATTGTGGACTCTCCACTGGAAAAAAAACTATATTTTTTAAAAGCTGAGTTGTTGCTTGGAATATGTGAATTCCTAAGGGGTATTTACGTTAATTTAATTGTGTGCGAAGATTCATATTAACATTACACTTTCCTGAGAAAATAGAAGCTTGGCATCTAAGCTGTTTTTGGTGTACAGTAATGTGTTAGGGCTTGTTCCCTGACAGGTTGGCTATTTTGATGTAGTTATACGTTAGAGCTTGTTCCATGATTGGTTAGCTCTTTTGATGTAGTTATACGTTAGAGCTTGTTCCCTGAATGGTTAGTTATTCTGATGTAGTTATACGTTTAGGCTTGTTCCCTGATAGGTTATCCATTTTAATGTAGTAATACGTTGGGCCTTGTTACCTGACAGTTTAACTGTTTTGATGTGGCAATATGTTCGGGCCTGTTCCCTGAAAGGTTGGTTGTTTTAATGTAGTAAGAATACGTTATTGATTGTTTTGGTGTAGTAAAATCTTAAGGTATATGTTCTTTTGATAGGTTAGCTGTTTAAACACCTTTGACAGATGCTTTGAGAAATTTATAGTGGTACGTTTTGCAGTTTTCTAAACGTAGGGAAATTCGTTTCCCAAAATGTTCTTTTTGAAATACCCCTGTGATTTTGATTTTTGCTGTTACAGCGAGGTCTAATTAAGCGACTTAGCGGAGACAGCAATACTAAACGGTAAAAAGGCAAGACTGCAAAGAAGAATTTATACGCGCAAAAACTCTGGGTAGACAGGGCTCACACGGTCATGAAAAGTCATGGAATTTGAAAATGCATTTTCCGGGCCTGGAAAAATCATGGAATTTTGGGAAAATGGCCAAAGTCATGGAAAAGTCATGGAATTTTATTTTTTCTTGAGCTATGGTTTATGATGGATAAAATTTTCATATAACTGCGCGCAAATGTGCCAAGAAAACACCGTTATCACATGCACCTTGCATTATGCTCTGCACACATGAAGTATCAAAAAAATCAACTATGCGATGAATTTGCACTACATTATAGCAAATTTGAGTTTTTTGCTTTACCTTATCACATTATACTGTCTTTAAGTGTTCAGGGGGTGTCATTCACATTTAAAATTGGATTAAAGTGCGAGTAGGCTGTTGTGTTGGATTAAGTTCTTTGATTTCTCGATATTTCTGGTTCACGGAAAATGGCATTTGGTCATGAAAATATCCTGGAAGAGTCATTGAATTTCATTCCTCATTCTCAGTGAACCCTGGTAGATTTTTGCACTCACAGGTATTACCAGGGTCCAGTTGTTTAAAAGCTGATTAGCTCTAACCCTTGAAAAGACAGATTCGAGCTGTAAGTTTGGAATTAACATTTTTTGTTTTCATTGAAAATCCAAACAGTATGTTAAAAGAATTGTTAGCCTTCTCTTAAAGAAGAATTTGCTCCCTGACTATATGACTTGCACTTTACCCAGGATCCCTTGCGCTTCATAAAGCTTTTGTACATTATGAGTTAGAAAGCAGCCATACCGTATCGGTAGACAAGAATTTTTGAACTGGTTGACTAGATCACTAGAGCTCTGCCTGTATTTCTCTATAGTAGAACTACAGCGAACCCAAAACAATGGGGATTAAGACATTAAAACTAAACCACTTAATCTATCGTTATTGACGGCAATTATATAGTAATCGTTATAGAAAGACTGAAATTCTCTTAATCTCTTATAGAAAGACTGAAAATCATCTTAATCTCAGTACGAATTTATCTTATAGTTAAAATATAGTTTCGTTGACAGAAAGACCTAAAACGTCTTGTTTAGTTGTAATTAAATTTAATGAAAACAGAATCGAAAGTCTATTCATGCTGCTTAGCGCTAATCCATGGTTAAAATATTTAACCCATGGTTTTGCTTCCAATCAAGCTAACAGAGGCAGCTTTGACCTGTAAACTTGGGGTTATCAAGTATTTTTCTTAGGGAGATCTCAGCAGTATGTTACAAGAACTGTAATCTTTTTCTTAGAGAAGCAATTGCTGCTGTAATTTTTGCTTAACCCAGTTTTAAATCTAATCCATCTTTGAACAACCCCATCCCCCCTCCCTCTCCCATCCTTCCTGAGGGAAACTCATTACCTTTTGAGGGATTGATGCCGGTTGTACCTCTTGTAAAAACTCAAGGATTTGGTTTCGCTTAGGCCAGGTTCCCAGGGACAAAGTTCTGTCATTTATATACAGTATACAGTGGGTACCTTTTAGATCTTCCTCATTATCAAACAAACGTGTTTAGTGCCGTTATTTGTTTAGCTTCAAGTTCATTAAAACTTTGTCTCCATGTACGTTTTTGGTTGTACCTCCTAGGGTACATGACCAGAGCCACGCCCAAATTTATACCTCTTCCCGGCGCCAAGAATTGGAAGTTCCCCCCATCCCTCTGGATCTGTTAACCCATGCCAGCTGTTGAGTTTTTAGAAGCTAGTAACGACGAGCTTGTTATTTATACACTGTACCGCAGAAAGACCGGGTACAAAATGCCGTGTTACGCAGGATCTGCGAAGCCCTATCAATCACGAAATTGAATATGAAATGAATGGCTGAGGAAATTAACTTGTCAGTGAACCAATATGAATTGGAGGTCGTAAACGGCAAGCGCAGACAGCTGTTTTGTCCTGGGACTATTCCGTACGGTGTTTCCAGCAAAGAATAACCGTTCGCAAAAAATGCCAAATGTCTATTCATGCTCACAGCATATTCATTCACTGACAAATTAAACTATGGTTGACATAAAATTTACAAGGCCAAACCATATAGTAACGAGTCTCGAAAAAGGGAAACAGCGCTCGATCCGTGGTCGCATCTGCTGGCTTTTTCCGAGCTATCTTGGTCCACTGACAATAAATTTCAACTTAGTACATCAACCATTGATGTAATATTTTTGTTTTACAAGTTGAAGCAAGAAATTATGCATTCAGTGTCAGCGACCTTTCTGTCCGTTAAATTATTATATTTGTAGATAAAACTTGAAATGGTAAGCTCGTTTATAAAAGATATATAAACTACAGAACTCTCTCATTTCTTATAACGCTGTAACGTTGAGATAAAATAAAGTTAAGATTGGTATCTCAGATGTTTTGGGCTGGTTTCATCTCCTGTTTTAAGGTCTAAAGTTTGTATCTACTCACAAATATCGATTAAGCATCAGAAATTTAATGCAATAACGAATATAAGCCAAATACCTTTTAGGGTCTGAAATAGGGATCTTAATTAATTCATGCATACCTTTTAGGGCCATTTTTAAACAGTTTGTCGGGCGCCCCTACCCACTTAGTCTCTTGAGAGTCTCCCACGGCTACAATGAACATGGCAAAGAAGGTTGTTGCGGTCTAAATGGCCGGCAGCTGGCCAGGGTCTTCAGTTTACTAGATGACCAGCAGTCGAACCTTTTTCAAATAACTCTAGAAGTTTACGAGTATTTATCACTTGAAATTCCCGATATTTATTAAGAATCACTATTGACTACAACATGGTTTAACTGAGTTTAACCAGTTTTCAGTTAAGAAACAAAACTACACTCTTTAGAATTTAAAAACCAGTTCAGTAGGTACAAAAAATATTTGACTACTAAAGTAAGGTATACCGTTTGTATACTGGTAATCACATGATTTTGAGTGCAATTTGGAATATATAGGCACGAGTAAATTTGTCAACAGTTTTCAGTTTTACTCTTTAAAATGGAATCAATCCTTTGCCAGATTTACTGAATACCGGATTTACAATTATTGAGATTGGTTTGTTTTATTGTGACGAACATATGGGAGCAAAAATATGAAGATTCCTGACTTGTTTTGACAAGATCACTTCAAGATGGCGATTCAGTACTTACTCAATCGGGGATAACAGCGTGTGAAAACACTCTCAATGCTGGTTGTGTTCTTCTAATGTTTTATTAAAACATTGAACTTACTTCCCAAAGGACATGCTGATAAATTTTAAAACAAGGTATTTGCTTTATTTCTTTACGATTTAATTTCAGCTTTCAGTGACAAATTTCAGTGAATGCTTAAACTGCTACATGCTTCTTAGCGTTAATTTTTTTAAAAGTTTTCTTCATGTACAACTTTTTATGATTTCTATTTTATTCTATTTGAACTTAATATGCCATTTTAGTTTATAGTTCGTTAAGTTGTGTAAGGCGCGTCTTGCAATACACTTTTAATAGCTCACGGTTGCATATCAAAAGGGTTTTTCAGCGGTTTTCAGTTCGTCGCTTCACACTGTGCATTAATTAACACTTACAGGGGCGGCGCAGCCAATTTTATATTGGTGGGGCAAATGTCCCATGTTACACGTCAGCAGACGTGACGAGCGCCGCAGGCGCGAGATTCTAGGGGGGTCCGGGGGCTTGCTCCCCCGGAAAATTTTTGAAATGAAACTGTCTGAAATGCTGTTTCCGGCGTTCCAGAGACCGGAGAAACAGTTGACAAGGCGAGCTCCGAGATCACTTTAATTATC
>JAOBAY020002270.1:0-15617 GCA_025331085.2 Zoanthus sociatus | reverse complement strand
TAATACGACCACCCCGTTAATACGACCAAATTTCCATGGCCCGAACGTGGTCGTATTAACGGGGCTCCACTGTAGTTTGAAAATAATTTGCGTTAGTGAGTTTATTTTGAAAAGTAACTTTTTGAAAACTCACGAGTGCAACTTTATTTCCAAATTGATCGATAAAATTTGTGTGATTACCATACATAAAAAAAATTCGAAGCTAGTTTTGTTGAGCACACTGGTATAATTGAAAAACTTCGAACTTTGGGCATGACGTCACCAAAAAGTTTTAATGAGTTTCTATCAAACCCTATTATTTTTTATCCAATCAAAAGCATGAATCATCGGTTATTACTAAAAATTGTAATGCTTTAGCAATCAAAATTGAGTAATGTGTGCTGTGAAGAGAGAGGGAAGCACCAGTATCGTGTCACTGGTCTAAGGCCATTGAAGCCTGAACTTATTTAAATTCACGTTTCTTGTTGCATTCAAAATTGTTCCATAAAGCCATTTCAAAACTCTATTGATTTTCCTGAACGTAGTTTGAACTTCAAGTCTCTTAAAAAATAATTGGGATATAACGTGCCTTTTGATTGGTCAGCAAGTGTGTTTTCATAGCGCTGTGAAGCACGAAATGGCGTGGGCAATATGGCTGGCTGTCTCCGAGTTGTGATAATCAGTACAGTTTCATGAAAGAAACAAAACAATACAAACTCAATTCGTACATCTTTTTTCTTGGCACAGTTATTCGGAAAATAATAATTTTATAAAAGAAACATAGCGTTCATAGCCCGGCAGATGAAAACCTCGGCAAAATTTTAGGAAATTATATTCTTGGGGAGGTGAAAGCTGTCAACTGCTTGTCAATTTTTCTGAGATCTGCGTTTAAATTCTCCTAAATATTTCCCTCGGTTTTCACCAAGTTATGAATTCATGGAGAAAATGTTTTATTTCTTAATTAAAGTAGTTTTTTCACTTGTCTTTTGAATTATCAAACTTGTGCTCCATATAAATTCAGTTCTTAAAACCTTTATCCCAAATGTTGTGGTAACTTTGTCCCGGATCATCGCGTAACTCTGTTACTTTACATTGTATTTGTGGTTCTTATTTAGTTTTGTTTAAAAATATTAAATTATGAGCCTGGTTAATTTATTCATGTGTGTATCTGGTTCTTCTTTTGTCGTGACTGCCACTGATTTAGAAATCCAGTGAAGAAGACGGTAAAATGGCCCCATGGACGGGACTTGCAAAGTACAAACTAATGGCAGAAGAGGAACTAGCAAAGATTGAAGGGTACCCAAACCTTTTAATTCACTTGGCATAAGCTGATAGAATGACTAACATTTTCTGTTGATATTTAAGATTTGTTTTGGCTTTCTTGGTAAATAAAATTGTTAGTTGTTTTAAAACTATGAATTTACACATATATTATCGTAATATAACAGAAGGTTTACCTTTTTTGAGTTATAACTTTGATCATGTGGGTTGCTTGGAACATTTGGTAAGGTCTTTGCTCTCCACCCACCAAGCCCCAGTTCTAAACATTTGTGTAACCTTCTGTTGGTTAATTTGCTCCAAAGTTGATTCAGACTTTCTACCCACAGAGTACTAGTTCTAAATGTTTCTGTAACCTTTTACTGATTTGCACCAAAGGTAAATCAGATCTCTATTAACGTATGGTTGAAAGTATACAAGTTTCTGTTGGAAGCTTACTTGTGATGGAGTAGTGTTTCATTCAGGGAATTGTTAAAACGCTGAAACTGGTGTACAACGGAGCTGTGAAACAAGTTTCGTCCTTTCATGTTACACGGTGTAACGGCTTCTGAAACTGGTTTGTCAGCGCCGTTGCACATAAGTTTCAGCTAAAAGTTTCAACACTGCTTTACTCCTCCAAAGTGCCTACTGTGTAAACAGGCTTCTGAATATGTTAAATTAGTGTTACACTAGCAGGTGAATAGCACTTTCCGCGCGCTTTGATTGGTTCATCAAACACCGAATATCCTGCGCTATTTACCTCAGTCACTCAACCGTGATATAATTGATTGCGCTCTGATTGCTCGCGCGAGAGATTGCGGCTGACTAATTGTGAAACTTGTTTTTGGCCAGATTTTAATAAAGATTTTTTAAAATAAATTATTTTAAGAACTACTATTCACCTGCTAATTTAATCCAAAAAAATTTATCCCTCTCAGTGTCGGTGCCTAGCGATAGATGTTTACCTCCACTTCGGGCGATAATTGTTAATTATTAAGCTAGATTAGCATGTCTTTTAGTCACAATGTTTCGAATTAGCGAGAAAAATACTTTGGCTTGTTATTTGATGAATTCATACTAAGATATAAGTTTAATTAGATAGGCATTTTTTCTATTTCTGATCAAAGAGAGTAACTAAATTATAAATATATGCTTAACTCGTGTTCAATTTTTCACGCTCCACAGTTTAAATTACGTCATATTGCGCCCAGCAATTATTTATGGAGTGGGAGATAGACAAGAATTAAGTAAGTGAACTGAATATATCGACTTATAATTGAAATGTTTTTTTTATCCTTATAAGGAACTTTAGACCCATGTCAGACAAATAGAGCTCTGTAAAATACTAACCTCCTGCCAGACGTGGTCGCCATTTTGCACTTTTCAGTAGTTAACAATCATTTTCTAGATATCAAATTTTCGTAAACACGAAACTGCGCTATAAAAGAGCCTGTACCAGGCAATCGTCACATTTTAGATCAACCTCCGATCATCATATTTATCTCACCTCTCTATTATATTCGAGTTCATTTTTTAGAATATTACAACTTATTTTTTCTGAATATGCTTTAAATCTCGTACTTTCAAACACAAATAGAGCTTACCTGTTGAAAATAGCTATTGAAAATAGCTTTGTCCTGAAAATAGCTTTGCTTTACTACTCCAAGAAAATGATAATTTCTGGTCTGCTCAATTTTTCCGTCCTAAAGATTTGATTGTTTGACTATCTGTTAGTTTTGTTTTTTTTTCTTTCCTTTTTTTTTTCCTAGCACGCTTTTACAGCTAAGATTTATGCTGTGTAAAGCCTTTATTTCATATCATTTTACTTCTCTTCCTCGACTGAGTACCTGCTTTTTTTAGTTATATTATATATGGAAACGTAAAAATAAGTACTGTAAAGGCACTGAAGTAATAAAATTGAATTGAATTTAAATTGAATTGAGTACCAGTATCTTATGGGAGATAACCTGCGATAAATTTTTAGTATCCCGTTCAGGGGGAGTAAAGACCGTCTAAAAGGCTGAACAGTATTAAAACCGGAGTTAAGCACCGACTCTGTTAGCCACTGGGCTTGTAAAGGATGTAGCTTAATTTTAGAAAAATGTCTTCTTTTCTTATTTTAGCACCAAGACTTATCATTGGAGCTGTTTACAAGCAACTGGGCGAAGCAATGAAAGTAAGGTTCTACGCAGTACTTCGGTCCTTCGCATGTTTACCCCTTTAAGGGCGTCGGCGGGTAAACGTAAGGTGAAGTTTTAGATGCTCAGGGTCGCTGAAACTAATGTAACAGAGTTGCTATTTCTGTTGATGGCCTGTGGTATAAAGCAATCTAATTTTGTGCCTTTCTTACCACAATGATGAAATATTTCAAACTGGAGTTGTTTAAATTATGCATTATTTTAAAGACACGTAGTTTGTTTATCTGCTTTATGTTTTCTCAACGATTCAATTCTAACCACTTGGTTTCTGGTCACGTACAGTTATTGTGGACCAAGGATCTGAAGATGAACACAGTTCATGTACTTGATGTATGCAGAGCATTGTGGCACCTTACAACGAATGGCGAGAAAGGGCAGGTTTATAATCTGGTGGACAAGAGTGAATCCAGTAAATGCTTAGATGTTATTTTATTTCATTGTTTTCTATTTTCGTTGTTAGATTCACCCTATTCAACTGTTTTAGATTTTCAAAGTATTCAAACTCGTTTCCAGAGCTTTCCCTGCAGCAACATTTCGAAAAGCCCTGGTAACGAGGTTGTTGGATATTATGGATACTGTGATCTTTGTAAATGGGGTTGGTCATGTTTTAATCATAGGTGGGATGTCATTGATGATGCTTAGATTGGGTGTGGTAACAGCAAACGTAGTTTTGACGATGATGACGGTAATGAGGATAAGGATAATTGTGAGGATGATGTTGGGGATTTTCGGTTGAGGATGAAGGTGAGGATGATGATAACATTTGAGGATGATGATGATGAGAGAATGGGTTTGGGGATTAGGTTGAAGATAAGGGTTAAGATGATGAGGAGGACGAAATGATGATTAGGATAAGAATAATGATAAGGATGAGGATAAGGATGATGATGAGGAGGAGGAGGAGAAGGAGGAGGAAGAAAAGGTGGAGGAGGATAAGGACAGTGATGATGATAAGATTGGAGATGACGTTGAAAATGAAGGTGAGGATAAAGATGGTGATAAAGATGAGGGTGAGGATGGTAAGTATAAGTAGTATAAGTACTTTCAGTATAATAAGTATGATGATGAGTATCAGGGATGATGATGAGTATCAGGGATGATGATGAGTATAAGGAAGATGATAAGTATCTGGTATAATAATGAGTATTGGATATAATGATGAGTATCAGGTATGAAGATGAGTATCAGGGATGGTGATAAGTATCAGGTATGAAGATGAGTATCAGGGATGGTGATAAGTATCAGATATGATTATGAGTGTCAGGGATGATGATGAGTATCAGGTATGATGATGAGTATTAGGGATGATGATGAGTATTAGGGATGATGATGAGTACCAGGTATGAAGATGAGTGTTAGGGATGGTGATGAGTATCAGGTATGATTATGAGTGTCAGGGATGATGATGAGTATCAGGGATGATGATGAGTATTAGATATAATGATGAGTATTAGATATAATGATGAGTATTAGATATAATGATGAGTATCAGGGATGGTGATAAGTATCAGATATGATTATGAGTGTCAGGGATGATGATGAGTGTCAGGGATGATGATGAGTACCAGGTATGATGATGAGTATTAGGGATGATGATGAGTATTAGGGATGATGATGAGTATCAGGTATGAAGATGAGTGTTAGGGATGGTGATAAGTATCAGATATGATTATGAGTGTCAGGGATGATGATGAGTATCAGGGATGATGATGAGTATCAGGGTTGATGATGAGTATCATAGATGGTGGTTAGTATCAGGGATGGTGGTGCTGATGATGGTGGTGGAGGTGGTGATGATGATGTTGACGATGATGCTGATGATATTGATGATTATGGAGATTACGGTGGTAGTGATGATTATGATAATAAATGGTGCTCAGAGTGGTAAATATATTTATTTTCAGTTTTATAGAGCAGTTGTATTAAAATATTCCTAAATTTTGAAATATTTAACTGTATGTGAGAGATAAAATAAAGTTTGTGTGTATAGATGATGGTCATGGTTAGTTAATGTGTTAGTAATGACTACTTCAGATCGTTTAGGTAGCAAAATCGTTAAACATTTGTCATCTAATTTCAGCTCAAGGGAGTATCAGCGAGCTTGTATCTCAGATCTTTGGAATTGAACACGACTATTTTGGAAATGTCGTGTCGAATATGGCAAAGGTAGGTTGTTATTTTTCATCAAAGTGAATTGTGTCTTGCTATAAACTGTAAACAAAAGTTGCCCCCAAAACAATGAAATGCCAGGAATCATGACAAGTGATTATGAAAAACAGGACCCGCACTTTTATGGCAGTGGCATGTTTTGGTGATTTTCAAATCAAACCGTGCTCGTACATTCAAATTGTTATGCTATCGATAAGGATGACAGTTTTGGTATCTGTTTGTCCGTCTGTCTTTCTATCTATCTGTTTATTCCTATATTCAAATGACTTGTCTATCTATCTATGAAACTGTAACTTTCTTTATCGTAGCTGAATATGGAGAGCACCGTAGAAGACTCCAATGAAAAGCATTTAGAGCCATGGTCAAAAGCGTGTGAAAAGGATGGAATTACCAGCACCCCCCTCAGCCCATACCTGGATCAGGTTTGTGGTTTTTTCGTTTACTTCAATATGTCTAAGGAATATTGGAATGGGGAAACCGTGGCGGGTACGATATTTAAACTTTTTCTTTCCCATTCTTGACTATTTTGACTTTATTGCAAATCAAAATTACAACCTAATTTTAGCAGTTTTTTAAGCCTGCACTTAGTTCAACGAAAATACAAACAGATCAACAGTATGCATTTTTCGGATTTTAGCTGTTGCCGTCATGACAGCTATTTCCAATTTTTTTCGCCTTTTTTCAAAATTTTCTATACAGATGAAACATCTATATAAAGTACAGATTTGAAAAGTAATTTTCACCCAACTATGCCCTTATCTCTTCTTCACATGACCTTTAAAAGTACTTGTAGGCAGGATTATTGATTTTTTCCCCTGCAAACTCTATTATTGATAATATTTATGATTTATTATAAAATGGATAATTTGATGATACAGAAAAGACGTTAACATAAAATATTTATCTTGAGCTCGTGAAATATTGCAAACGAGCCAGCCGAGCGAAGACGCGAGGCTGGCGAGGCGACAGCATTATAGAGCCGTGCGAGGATAGTATCAGGCGATACAAATCTCGAGTGCTTATAAGAGATGTAATGTAAGGA
Source organism: Zoanthus sociatus (assembly GCA_025331085.2). NCBI lineage: Eukaryota > Metazoa > Cnidaria > Anthozoa > Zoantharia > Zoanthidae > Zoanthus > Zoanthus sociatus. The sequence continues at coordinate 8,972 of JAOBAY020002270.1, read as the reverse complement.
TCAATTAGCCAATCGGAGGTGCGCTAAGAACTGCATCGAAACTGCAGCCAATGAGAGTGCGCTAAAAATGTATGTAGCGTTAGGCGGCGTGGTTCCTCGGCAAATTTGAGTAGTGTGGTGGAGTTGTGTTTTCTTTATATGGAGAGATATTAAAGGAATCAAAACGTTCTTTCCGCGTTCGTTTGTGAGGTTTATTTGTTCTGATAACCTTCCAACTTTGGGCTTAGTAAATTGGAGACATGTAGCGGAATCGTGTTGATTTCTGTGGAAAGTTCTTTGATGTAAAGAAAACAAACGTTCTTTTCGCGTTCATTTGTGAGCTGTATTTGTAATCTTTATCTCACCTCAATTTTTCTATTTATATGAGCGACTTATTTATTTCATTTTTATCAGAAGAGGGCTGTAGTAGAACAGTCGAAAGCTTACAATTGTTGAAATTTTTAACCAGAGAACATTTTATAGTTTTTTAATTTTTAACCTTAACTTAAACCGTGACACAAATTTACGAGGTTTCAGAAAATCTTCAAAATATATTAAGTATTTGTCTTGCTCGTTGTCACTTAGCGATAGCTACTACTAATATAATTACCGCAAATGTGCCAAGAAAACGCCGTTGTCACACGCACGTTGCATTATGTTTTACATATATGAAGTATCAAAAAATTAACTATGCGATATAATGAATTTGCACTACATTAGCAAATTTGAGTTTTTTTACTCTACGTTCAATCACGTTACACCGTCTTTCAGTGTTCAGAAGGTGTCATTCACTTTTGAAGTTGGATTAATGTGCGAGTAGACTGTTCATTCACGACTCGAAAATACCGGCTCTTGGCCTCAAATACAATGCCTATTTAGTGTGTGTCAATATTTGTAGTGATCTGTATAGAGCAAATACCAGTTAAACACATCCATTTTGCCGCCATATTTTAGCACAGCATATTGGAGACTTGCAAAGAGATAAAAGATCACAGATATTTTTTGGCGCCCATGTTTTTCATAAATCCCGGCGTTTAAAAGTTCTTGACTTAGGTTTTCTTACCGTACAGGAGGAGGTCGAAGCGTTCAAAGAAAAATACATTTACAGCCACATTGTGAAAAAGGAGATTTCTGAACGATCGTATCTTTTGGAGTTTGTAGTACACTTTTAGCTGCTTTAGTTTTGGTTTGTTATTTCGTATCTCTCTCTTCTTGTCCTTCCTATCTCACAGACTTCATAGGCTCAGTAATTTCATTCTCTGTTTATTTTTGATAATAGCTATACATTTATATAGCGCTTATCCTCAAAGCTCTAGGTGCTATACAAGTGAAAACATGTTGAAGGTGTAAGATAGTTCGCAACAGCAGCTCTCATATTTGAAACATGAAGAAATTCCTCAAAGTAAGACACCGACCACAACTGTGGGATCTTTATAATGTTGCTTTTGATAAGTCCCCCCGATAGAAAATCGGGAGACTGTGCCATTGATTTGAAATTCTCTTCTGAGAAAATGTGGAAGTCCAGTTATTCGCAGATGTTAAAACAAAGGCAACACCTCCTCAATTACTTAAAGAGCGTAAGTTTTAATCCATCCGGGAATCGATCCCGAGCCTCCTGCACATTAGACTGGTACCTTGTACGTTTTACCAGGCCTTAGTTCAACCGCTTAGCAACGAGCCTGAGGCTTCCTAATTACCACCTTTCCGCTCTCTAACCTAAACGCTTCTCAAGCTACCTGCATTCCTCCTCAGTTATCTACCAAACTTTGAGAATCACTGACCTGCCTTTTCCCATTCTCTTCTTTCCAGCCAACCTGCGTATAACTAACTACAATAGATCTACCTTCGTATTTAACCTAGCTGCTACCAACGTCCGTTACTTCTCACGTCCTTAACAGGCAACCCAATTATCATTCTCCTAGTTAATTACGAACGTATGTCGATCTTCGTAACTACGTAACTTAATGAAAATTAAAACGAGAAGCCATTCCATTTTCTGATGTTAGAGTCTAGTTCAACTAGATAAAATTTGCATTGATTGTATTACTTAACATAATCTGAAGATGGCCGTCGGTTGATTGCCGAAATATTTTTATTGTACAATTGTATGCCCAAATTAACATATTTAACTACGTAGCTTACCTTTTCATATACTATGCTCGTACCCTCTACCTGCTTGACCAATTGAATCAGGTATACCAAACTTAGCCTCCTACCTATCTAACGCGTGCATTCTTCCTACCTTCCTAGTAACCGTCTACCTAGATCTACGTACCTACATAACCTACCTTTCTTTTACTAATGTTCATGCAATGCTACCCACTTACACAATCTAATCAGGTATATCTTAGTTTCTTGCCTTTTTACATACCACTTTACCTATAGATATCTGAACAGACATAGCTATAATGCCGCTGAAAAAAATAGCAAAACAGTTACTGTTCAGCAGCAGGATGCCTAAATTGTGTGCAATTCTACAATTGGTTTCGGCTCCATTCTTACCTATTAATCTTCCTTCCTACCTTCTTAACCGATCTAATTAAGTATATCTTATTAACTTAGTCTTTTACCTTTTTATATAACAACCTATCTAGATGGAGCTACAATCTAATTAGGTATATCTTATTACCTTTACTCTTTTATAAAACAACCTATCTAGATGGAGCTACATATGTAATCTACGTTTTTATCTACCAACGTTCATTCCTTTCTACCTTCTTAACCAATCTAATTAGGTATAACTTAATACCTTTAGTCTTTTATCCTTTTATTTAACAACCTATCTAGATGGAGCTCTATATGTAATCTACGTTTTTATCTACCAACGTTCCTTCCTACCTTCTTAACCGAGCTAATTAGGTATATCTTATTAACTTAGTCTTTTACCTTTTTATATAACAACCTATCTAGTTGGAGCTACATATATAATCTACGTTTTTATCTATCAATGTTCATTCCTTCCCACCTTTGTAACCAATTTTAATACACATTACTGACTTAGCCTCCTACATTTTAACATTCCCACCTTTTGTTAGATCTATCTACCTACGTAACCAACATTTTTATCTGCCAAAGTTTATTGTTATCTACCTAATTAACCAGTCTAATTAGGTATACCTTACTAACGTAGCTTAAATCCTATCTTCTTACATACCAACCTACTTATATCTATCTATCTACCTAATCTACATTTTTATTTACCAATTTTCATTCCTACTTACCTACTTCACCAGTGTTATTAGGTATACCTTATTAATAAGCACGGAAAGAAATCCGCGTGCGCAATTGAATAAAATAAATTACGTGATTTTGACGTATCTATCGATACCGATAAGACTGGTAATTAATTTGTGTTAATTAAGTCCGTGGTTAAATATATAAATCAAAATGATTTTTTTGAACTTTTACTCCAGCGAAAGTTGTCATTTAGTAGAGTATACAGTCAAGTGATTTGGGTCCTAACCTTAGGCCTCTTGTGTTACACTTTGCGACGTTTTTGTCCGTCGTTTTTTTGTGTTTTTTTTTATGTTTTTACCCTTTTATCTCCCAAGATTTAATTATTAATTCTCCTTGCTAGCTGTAATACATTTCCTTACATATTAGTTGAGAAAATTTGATTTTTATCAAAGTAAAACTCTCTGACTGACAAGTTTATTTATTCTCATCACCTGTCTGCTTAACAGTGAATTGATATCATAGGGAGAAGTTACATACTAATCACTTCATGAAGTTAAAGGGTTAAAATGGAATTAAACCCTGATGGTTCTCGAACTTCCATACATTTTAGTCGTTATTGTCTCCAATTTTCAAAACCTAAAGGGGCAGTGATTTTTTAAGCTGGGTCCAAAAATTTGATTGGAGATCATCAAGTGCTACCCCGGCTACAAAAACCTGTCCCAATATCTTTCAAATACCGCGAAATAGGAACACAGGATGTGCCACGAAATAGGAACGCAGGCTGTGTAGAAAGGTTGGTAGGTCCATTTCGCCATGTTTCTCTCTACTTGAAATCCGCGCGCCCATTATACCCTTGAGTTAATATATTCTAATGAATTCATTTACATGCAATTAAGTCTAAATGAACGGGAATTATACGCTATGCTTTCCGAAAATTTTTTTGAACTTTACATTTTCTTAACTAATATATTCAGCATGATGAGATGGTTAAAGTCGCTTTACAACCATGATTATAGTAAAATAAGAGCAGAGGAAGAGTTGAATAAGGAGGAGCTGAACGCAAATGACAAAATCGCAGAGCAAACGAATGTTGAGGGGCAGAAAGTCTGCGAAGAACAAGATACAACACTGTCCCAAGTTTTAACTTGTGGCAGCGAAATGAATGATGGAGAAAAAATATTACAGACTGTTATTGAAGAGAAAAAAGATTCTGAAGTTGTTTCCAACGAAGAACAAGAAAGAACATCACTTTAATAAGGAGGAACAGGTGTTAATTCAGCGTTAAAAAGACTTTCAAAACCAGGCGTTTTGAAGGTTCTTCCAGTGCCATGAAGACGATATAAAGTAAAGTTACAAGTGCTCCATGGAGGATTGTAACTCAAACTCTCAGGGAAAAAATGTAACTCGGTCATGGTGCCATTGATGAAAAGCATAACATTGAGAGAAAATTATCTAAAAAAACATTTAAATCACATACTGGAAGATTAGAAAAAGGTCAATTGAACAACTCGACGTTGCGACCAAATCACACAGTCTTTATCAGGCTACTAAGAAGCTAGTCACGTGACGAGGGGTGTCACGTAACAGGCAGTGAAGATGATTGACAGCCGCCTGTCACGTGAGACGCCCTGTCACGTGACTAGCTTGTAAGTTGCCTGATAAAGACTGTGTGATATAGTCGCAACGTCGAGTTGTTTAACGGACCTTTTTCTAAATTTCTTGTATGTGATTTAAATGTTTTTTTTAGATAATCTTATTCTTCTGGATGAGTAAAAACTTTCATTCGAAAATTGAGAGGAAATATCAGTGACAACTGGTTGAAAGTATAAACAAACCTCTGGTTCTTGTTTTGAAGACATCTGCCTGTAGTTAATCGATGGTTGTGTTCTTTTAAGTTCTGGAGACATTTTAAAGCTTCTTTAACTAAAGGGAAATAAAGATAATCATGAAGAGTTACGGTTTCGACTTTTGTCATTCTGATATTTTTCAACGATGATGCATGAAATTCGCAAATGATGATAAAGTAAAGTTGTGCGAGATTCTCAAAAGTTGTTGTTGATATAATCACCAAGTTAGGTTTAAAAATAGTTTTAGTTTAAGTTGCCTTATGACAATTTAAATGCAGACACTTTTAAAAAATATTTTACATCGTACACTTCAGGGGACTCTTTACCCTAAATTTTGGTGGATAGTGAAGGAGTTGAAAGAATTATTTTTGAGTTAGAAGATTTTTGGGGATGACCGCCAAACCATCCCTCCAGACCATGCGAAAGTGCAACTTTCGTTAGGGGACGGTTTGGCGGTTTTCTATCAAATATTAACTCCAAAATTAATTTTCAAACTTAACTAAAATTCCCCCAAACTCAAATTTTTCTTAAAAAACTACATTTACATTACCTAACTTAAGGCGTTTTAACGTGCCTATAAGTGAAAAATGTTTTTAAATTTCTAAAGAGATCATTTTAAAAGTATTAAATACAGAAAGTTTCAAAGACTTTGGATAAAATGCCTTTGAGATATAGCTGCCCAAGTTTGCAGGTTTTGCGCTGATGATTGGTTAGCTCATTATGCATTCAAGGTATCAAGTTCTTTGTTTCTGAATAAGTGCGTTCCGGTGCTTTTGAATAAGCGCCAGTCGCCGCTATCAGTGAAATTTGCTATATAGGGTACTAAATTGATGACGTCACAAAACTTGACTTGAGAAACACTGTTCCTCACGCCATTTTAGAAAGATGTGTATGGAGTCATTAGAGCATTATAACTGTAATGATATCTCGCCGACAGTTTGCACCAATATGCTGATATTTTTAACATTGACAGCTCGGATGATCTCAACAAATCCATTAGTTCACGAATTTTTATTTTTGTGACGTCACACTTCGCCACTCTATTGCCAACCTCGTACCCAGGTTCATTTCACTAACGTCATCACTACGTCAGTTAAATGGGCCTGGGTACGAGTTTGCGCTATTGCTTGGTGTAACAGACGATAACTTTCGACAATAACTGCGATCAGCGTGATCCCGGGTAACGCCATTTTCCATACTATTCTTCATTTCAGACGTTTAGCACAAAAGCACACATGCCAAAGGCAAAGATATACCATTGGTTTACCTCTCATCTGTTTAAACATTTCTAAATAATGATCTTAATTTCTTTGTTTATATCCCGGGGGGAGACGGGAGGGGGGAGGGTACCCTTCAGAGTTTTGGGTGAGGGTGTGCCGCTGGACCTTTACAAACCTGACCCTGTTTTAAACTAGAAATGGCTTCATTTTGATATCCTGTTTTAAACTAGAAATGGCTTGATTTTGATACCCTGTTCTAACCTAGAAATGGCTTGATTTTGATACCCTGCTCTAAACTAGAAATGGCTTGATTTTGATATCCTGTTTTAAACTACAAATGGCTTGATTTTGATATCCTGTTCTAAACTAGAAATGGCTTGATTTTGATATCCTGTTCTAACCTAGAAATGGCTTGATTTTGATACCCTGTTTTAAACTAGAAATGGCTTGATTTTGATACCCTGTTTTAAACCAGAAATGGCTTGATTTTGATAACCTGTTTTAAACTAGAAATGGCTTGATTTTGATACCTTGTTTTAAACTGGAAATGGCTTGATTTTGATACCCTGTTCTAACCTAGAAGTGGCTTGATTTTGATACCTTGTTTTAAACTAGAAATGGCTTGATTTTGATACCCTGTTCTAACCTAGAAGTGGCTTGATTTTGATACCTTGTTCTAACCTAGAGGTGGCTTGATTTTGATACCCTGTTCTAAACTAGAAATGGCTTGATTTTGATACCTTGTTTTAAACTAGAAATGGCTTGATTTTGATAACCTGTTTTAAACTAGAAATGGCTTGATTTTGATACCCTGTTCTAAACTAGAAATGGCTTGATTTTGATACATACAATCTCAGACAAAAACCTTGGCCAGGTATACCTTTGTTACCCCTTTTCCCCCCATCAATGTTGTTTTCCGGGTACAAAAAAAATTTTAAAAAATGCAACATTGAATGATTTCAAAAAGAATGTTAATGGTGATAACGAAAATGATAATGTAAATAATGATGATGGTGTTGATGACTATGATAATGACGAGGAATATATTCACGATGATGATAGTGCTGATTAAATGACAAATGATGAAAACGATGTTAATTGTGATGATAGTGTTGATGACTATGATGATAATGAGGAATATGTTCATGGTGATGACAGTGTTGATGATTATGATGATGACAGTGTTCAATACTATGATTAGGATTATGTTCACAGTGATGATAGTATTGATGACTATGATATTGATGAGGAATATGTTCATGCTGATGACAGTGTTGATGATTATGATGATGACAGTGTTCATTACTATGATAAGGATTATGTTCACAGTGATGATAGTATTGATTCAATGACTGATGAAAACAATATTCATGGTGATGATACTGTTGATTCAATAACTGCTATGATGAAAAAAAGAATGTTAATGGTGATGAGAGTGCCGATGTCTATGATGATGATGACAGTGTTGATGACTGTGATGATAAGGGTTATGTTCATGGTGATATCATTGATTTGATGACTGCTGACAATGTTAATGGTGATGATAAAAACAATAATGTAAATGGTGATGATAATGGTGATGACAGTGATGAGTGTTGATTCTATGACTGTGATGATGAAAACAATGTCGATGGTGAGGACAGTGTTGATAACTATGATGATAATAAGGATTATGTTCATGGTGATGATAGTGTTGACTCAATGACTGATGATAAAAAATAATGTTCATGGTGATGATTGCATTAATGACTGTGATGATTGTGTTGATAGTTATGATGATGATAACATTGATGACTATGATGATTACAGTGTTCATGACTATGATGATAAGGATTATGTTCATGGTGATGATAGTGTTGATGACTATGATGATGATGATGACAGTGTTGATGACTGTGATGATAATAAGGATTATGTTCATGTGGTGATGATAGTGTTGATGACTATGATGATGATAATGACAGTGTTGATGACTATGATGATAATAAGGATTATTTTCATGGTGGTGATAGTGTTGATTCGATGACTGATGATGAAAACAATGTTAATGGTGATGATAGTATTGATGACTATGACGATGATAATGAGTGTTGATGACTATGATGATAATAATGATTATGTTCATGGTGATGATAGTGTTGATGACTATGGTGATGATTACAGTGTTCATGACTATGATGATAAGGATTATGTTCATGGTGATGATGATAGTGTTGATGACTATGATGATGATAATGACAGTGTTGATGACTATGATGATAATAATGATTATGTTCATGGTGATGATAGTGTTGATTTGATGACTGTGATGATGAAAACAATAATGTTAATGGTGATGATTGTGTTAATGACTGTGATGATGATTGTGTTGATAGTTTTGATGATGATGATAATGTTGTTGACTGTGACAACACTGTTGGTGACCGTGATGATAATACAAATTATGTTCATGGTGATGATAGTGTTGATGACTATGATGATGATAGCAGTGTTGATGACTGTGATGATAATAATTACATTCATGGTGATGATAATGTTGATGACTATGATGATGATAGCAGTGTTGATGACTGTGATGATGATAAGGATATAAATGTTCATGGTAATGATAGTGTTGATTTGATGACTGTTATGTCTGACTGTCAAGACTTTTTCAGCAAAACTAATTCGTTTTTAATACATTTCAATTTGTTTTTCCAAACAGTGTGGAGTTCATTTTTTGTTAAATGTAAAATATATATTTTGTTAT
>JAOBAY020002211.1:0-15617 GCA_025331085.2 Zoanthus sociatus | reverse complement strand
ATGTTTTGACTACATCAGATTCATACAAAATGCACTGTTACGACAGTGCCCTATCGAGTCACACCCCACTCCTACCCCCGGGAATTTCTCATACTTGGGAATGCAAACCAGACCTTCCAAAGCTTCTGAATAACATATCCCGACGACGAAATTAATGGGCTCCCTGTGAGCAATCTCATCAGTGGATTTATCATTTTCAATGAAAATACAATGTCAACTGGTTCCAAATTTACAGCTAAATACCAGAAGTTCGAAACCATGTCAGGGTTTTTGGGAATATTAAAAACTTTTCAAGTTATCACAATAAAACTCCGCCGCTTTCGTTTATGAAAGTGCTATTTTGAGTTTTTGGTTGTAAAATAAAAACAAAGCGTCCTTTCAAAAAACGCCGGCACGGGTTTTTTTGGACTTCAATTAGTGCTGAATGTGAAAATATAATCATTGGTGCGATCAAACGCAACACGTCTGACTTGGAACTCCCGACAGAGAACACAAAGGTCGAAAAATAATTCTCTTGTTCTTTATTTTTTTGAAATTACGAAAGAAAACTTAAATAGTGATTTAGACAATTTATTGAGCTTTTCAGTAATAATTATATATAGGTTTATAGGGTTACGTTGCGAAAAAAAACAAAGATATGCTCCATTAACCAGAAACACCGCCTAAACCGAATCGTAACCTTAAAGCTGGAAAATAATTCGATTCTATAGCCAGACATTAAACCCAATAACTATAGAGTAGACTTTATTCACACAAAGCACAATGCAAAGCCTGGGAGAAATCCATCCACCATGTTTGAATGCTGCATGTTTTTAAAAGTGCTCACCCCCAGTCCTAAAAGCCGTGCTAAAAGCCGGATCGAGAGTGACATTTTAGCCCCCTCACATGATCTCACCAGCACTTCGTACACGAATGAGATAAACAGGAATCCTAGAGCACTATATAAGGCTCGCAGTCTAGGTGAGTATTTTACTAATCTTTTAAACTCATTTTAACAAGCAATAATTGTCCTAAATATATTGTTAATACATGTGGTGACGTTGTGCACATCTATCAAATTCTATATTAAAAAGTTGATACAGCAATTGTATTTAAAAGCGTATTTAAATTTTGTTGTAAATTCAGCCAATTTAAAAGTATAAAAAACTCTGAAAGTTTAGACTATCAAGAGTTGTGGTGGAAAGGAAGTAACTTGCTTACCTTTGATACGGAATATATTGACCATACTGATTACGGTCCAAAGCATCGCCATAAGGCACAGCCACCTGTATCGCGCCACCTGGCGGCACAGTTTGTCCAGGTAATACAACTGGTATTTCTGCTGAATACATATCTGATGACTTGGTTTGCCTGCGATCGATGTTGAATGGCCTCTTTTGGCCCCCAGGGTACTGGCCCTGAACTTGAACCGGGTTTACATAGTGCACAGGCTGGGGATTACCTTGAGGTTGAGTCGCTGACCCCCCTGATGTATTATGCATAACAGGTACTGCACGCCCACCTGGAACAATGAAAGGGACAGTATGGCGGATCACCTGGGTTGTTGTCTGTGGCGGCGTGTGTTGATGCAAATGAGCACCATGTGGATGAGGAACATGTGTGGATCCCAGCTGCTGGGAGTGCGACGAGGATCCTACAATATATTGCGGCTGGGAAAAATGTGACGTATAAACTGGCGAAGAGGTCCTAGGAGGGGTCGGTGGGGTCTGGGAACGAGGTTGTTGAATAACACTTCCATCACCAGTCATTTGATACTGTTGAACGGGACCATGGGGCTGGTACGTCGGGTGAGAGGCCACAATGTAGGCTGCTAGAGGTGCCTGACTTGACTGTGCTGCATGTGCACTGTTTTGTTCAGTGACTTGACGAAGTTGGCCAGGTGGCATTACCACATACTGAACATGTCCCGGGTGATTAACAACACCTGCTTGCGTCATACTTGTTACATAAACGGGTCCAGCAACCGTGGCTGGCACAGAGACACTTGCGTCTCCAGCAGCTAGCTGTCCAGTGCTACGTGAAGGCTCCATTTCTGAATGCTGCCCTCCCACTGACATAGCTCCAAATTGTGATGTCATTTCCGAGTATCCTGCAGGCAGCGAGGACCAAGTGACCACTTGAATACCCTCACTACTCTGTAGAGTAAGTTTAAAACGATAAACGATAGTGAACTGGTATAGAGAAACAATTATCCTGTCTTAACCACGCTTTTAGAGGTTAAAAAATTATTTTTTAAGACTATCTATTTACATTAACCCTTAATAACCCAATACACCATTTTCGCATTGCAGATGTCTCTAACTTCAATGACAACGAATTCAGTTTTTGCAGTCTTAGCCTCTATATGAAGTTAAATATTCCTGATTTATTACATAGATATAAGTGTTTTACTGTAAAACACAACTACATCCGGGATACGAGTGACATATTTTCCATATCCGTTGTCATATCTTTCTGAATCCGTTGTCATTTAAGTTAGCGGTATCTGCAATATGAAAAGGATTTATGTTTTAGGGTGCGTTCGTTTGGGCCTATTCCGGAATTGGAATTCATAAAATAAAAAGTCTGTCGGATTCGTATGGCTGCTTTTTCTTGCGAAGTTACAAACAAAACATGTCTTGGTGTAAAAACTTTCAGATTTTAAATCTGAAACAAATATTTCATAGCCCTAACAATCTCGGAGGAAATTCAAAACTTTATTCTTAATCCTGAATAGTTGGAATAGGCCCAAACGAACAGGCCCTTAAACAGAATCTATGAGGATTAAACACTTGTTTAATTTTGGTTTAACTAAAAAAGGTTTTGGAAGGCACATGATAATTAAGATATATTCTTCAGACTATTTAATTATTCTAAAAAAGAAGAGTCCGTAGTGCGCACACTTATTTTTTCCAACTTCTTTCTTTCATTTTAAAAGATAACGGTCAATCTCCTTTTGCATAGTTCCCTACAAAGGCTGCATGATGTTTAACTCAACATCATCGCCAAAAGTATTGAATAATTGGGAGACGTTTCAAGCATTCACCTCCCCAATTTTTCAGGGATAAATGTCAACGGCAACGACTTTCAACCTTCATTTGTCTAGATTACACTCTTTTTTATAAAAACCTTTTTATTAAGAACATGAGGCTGAAAATCGCCAAAAAAAAAAAGAATATGTTAAGAACATGCTGAGGCTGAGAAAAGGTGAAGAACAATTATGATAACCTATTGCTAATAATTCATACAGTGTTATTGAAAAATTTGCAGTTTTATCAAAAGAGTACAAAGTACATGTACAAATCAATGTAAACATAAATGTATCACATACGGTACATATATTATTTATATTCTCTATAATCAGGAAAGATATTTTAAGAACATGTGTAAAAACATTTGAGGCCGATATCCCCGAAAATATTTTTAAGAACGTTCAGCCTCAGTCGAAAAATTCGACGTTCTTATAAAAAAAAAGTGTATGTGTTGTACCAACTTGCAGCTCATTAGTTTTTCTTAATTTTTTCAACAAGACAGAAAACGCATTTCAATTTTGTGGTGTAAGTCGGGTTTCCTAAGGGCACTACGCACAAGGGGTTGATATTCCTGTAAGGACTCCAAAACGGGTCCAACAAATCAACTGGATTAAAGATAACGTTTCGTTGCCATATCGGCTACATCGTCAGGTCAACTGAGAAATGCACAAACTAACAAACTAGTCGAGTGTGAAATTACAATAAAATGTAACATAATCAAAAGGCAAACATTAAGACAAAACAAAACAATAAAAGACCAACATCCGATGAATAGGCCTTGAAGAAAGTTTAGGGGATCCCCAAACGCCAAATCCTGTTGTAAACACCTGTGTTAAACTGCTGTTGCCAATTAATCAACTTACTGGTTGTTGTGCATATTGCATTCTTGGTTGCTGTTGCACGACATACATCGGTTGAGAAATGCCAGTGGCATATTGTGGCACAACCTGCCCACTTGCTTGTTGAATGGGCTGCTGGCTCTGGGTTTCCTGCGTTTGTGCATGAGCCCCGGTCGTCCCACCCGGCCCTTGTTTAACAATGACAGGTTGGTAGGGTTGTTGTACAAGTACGGGGTTGCCATCTGGTCCAACAACTGTGCCACCTGTGGTTGGATTATACAGCATAATTCCCTGCTGCATGCCCTCTTGCGGTACAGGTAACATCATACCTGCAATGGAAAAGCTACCTTATTAGTACAAGCTGATGCTGAAGTAATGTCCTGTGGAGTTAAAACCAATGGTAGAATTACACACAATTTACGCATCCTGCTGATCAACAGTAACTGTTTGCTATTTCTTTCAGCAGCATGATAGTCATGTCTGTTCAGATATCTATTCGACAAAGTATTACTACAACTTTGCTATTTCAAACTTGGTCAGTTTTCCCAAGTCAAAGGTTTCACGTTTGTAAAAGAACACGTTTACTATAATCATTACTTGTCATTATCATTTAAGTCACACCCTACAAGAACTATGCTTTCAAACCTGTTCAGATCAAAACACGCAGTCTCGGCAACAAATCTTAATTAAAATGATAATGGTAGTCATTTCCGACATTTTCAGAAACTTTAACTCAACTTTAAACGCTGTTATCTCAGTCAATATTGTGTAAAATTAATGCAGATGGTATATACCAAAAGTTAAACATCATTAAATAAAATACCAATTATTTAAGAGTAAGAGCTCTTTTACTTTTTAATCTAGACTGAATCGAAGAAGTGCACTTTTTTTAAGCCACCCGGTAGCTTAAAATAATTATAATGAACCAAATAAACTATAAAAGTCAAGGGACCGAGTGTATAAAACCCTGAAATTGAAAAATCAAAAACAGTTACCCTTGGTGAACGACGTGAAAATAAAACAAAAATGTTTTATCACTATCATTGTTTAAATTTCTATGTAAGAGAAGTACACTTTGCACTCATTTACGGAGATTTAAACTTTGTAACTTTGTTCTTTTAAAATACAGATCAGTTTTTATGTTTTTATCATAAACATGTCTTCGACTAACGACCTAGATACATATTTAAACAAGTTAAAACAGTCAAAAGATGGTTTCTCACCAGCCTGAGTAGCCTGGCCTGAACCTTGAAGGTTTCCTGCTGCTGGTACAGCCATCACACCTGGATAACCTTGAACAGGGACCATCACTTCTCCCCCCTGAAGCTGGTAGCAACCTGCTATGTCTAGATTAACGTAAGCCACTGATGAGCCACTCACGTGGTGCTTGCTACCCTTTGGACTACTGCGCATGCCCAGTGACTGCTGAAAAAGCCGTTCATGACTGATTCCTGGACTGCTGTTTGATCGTGTAAGCACTTTGGTCGTTGGCGGTTTAACATCTGCAGAGAGCATTTTGTCAATTCAAATGATTAACTTGGAATGAATGTAATGATGTAACGTATGCTTAATCTTACTTACATTATACCATACTAACAATTAATAAGCAACCTTCGTTGACTGTAAAAAATTCGCATGTGCGATTGGTCAAAATCACTTGATTTGAACTTTTCGTGAAATTTGTTAAAATTTCAGAAAATTTCAGTCAGTCCGAAACGTCAGTGAAAAATTCTTTTTTTTTCCTATGGTGTAACATTCATTTCTTTGTAAAACTGTTTCTGTAGAAACACGACGCAGCATTCTATTTATGACATTTATAGTTAAAACTCGCAAATTGTTTAATATACTAAATAAAAAGTTTTAGTGTATACCAGCTTGGCTGCGCGCGATTTTTGATTGGTTTAGGAAATAATAAAAGTGAGACAATATTTACTTCCGAAACAGTAGATACTGACACGGAAGCAAAATAGGTGATGTTCTTAAGCTACATCCTTTATGAGCCAAGTGGCCCAAGGAGCACGCGCTTATCTCTGGGTTTCTGTAGTGTGAAGCGTCAAAGACTCCCCCTGGATGGGACACTAACCAGGCCCGTACGCAGAAATTTTACTGGGGGGTGCAAACAAACTTTTTAGGGACCAAGACATGACATCATTTTATCACAACTTTCATATTTTCAGGACAATTTTGCATAAAAATAACTTTGGGCTTAGGATATTTTTGCTAAAGCATTGTTTTCGAGATTTTAAACCGACATAATAATACATGGAAGCGCGTTCGTTCGTTTAACACTGGATATTTTGGGTATTGAGAACTGTTACAGTACATTTATGTGATAAAAGTGCTGTTAATACAAATGCCTAGAGCCTAAAGTATGAAACAAAAGACTACCAACCAGAAGATGCAGTGCTACTTTTTTCAAGATTTCGTTCATCAAATGACTGAGCTTTGGCAAGTACCTTCCTTTCATTAGTTAGATCAATGGGTTTAACCTCCTCGTCCTCTCTGTGTCAAAATAATCACAAGGTAGCAATTCACTTGCAGCAGGCATTACAAAGTTACTAAGTCATTTTTTGAGAAAATAAAATGCTCTAAGAATGGATTCTCACCAGGAGGGGCCACAAATCAATAAAAGATTAATCCCATCAAAGACAAGTACTCATACACTTAATTGATTCACTATTAACTGTGTTCTTTAAATAATTTCTCAACTGTTTTTGTTTTAAAGTAACAGCAGATTTATATTGTAATTGGATGGGACTGATAATCATTGCAAGTAGTGTGAGAAGTCGACGTTTGGAGCAGTGTGTCTCTATGAAGAAGGGATAACACTACCAATGTAAATGATTGTAAGATTTTACCTTGAGTTGTCTAAACTAGGCCTAGGTACGTTTTTCACTCAAATATGATTAATCTTAACTGTAGGGCTACCATAATGCCAAACATAGTTCAATACGTCTTACCTAAGCAACGCTTGCTGAAATTGTAACTCAAGTGAAGACTGTGAAGATTGGGAAGACAGTGACTAAAAAAAAGATACACAAACTCAAAGGTTAAATTATGTTAATCATTTTTAACTAATACATATTTCTCGGCAAACTCTTCATGGCTGCAGAGTTATGTACCGGATAGAAAAATGCTTGTGACTTAAATATTCTAAGCAACAACAAAAACATTGATACTGTAGTAAATTTATACTTGCATTCCTAATTGCATCATTGTTTGCGTTATCACCTAATCACCTAACTTCAACTTCCAGCTATATAAAAGGGTCGGAATAAAAAAGACCTAAAATACAGTTATTATTAGTGGTGTTAAAAATGTAATAAAAAAAGAAGCTGTTTCATAAAACAAATCTAGGAAAATTAAGTGATTATTAAGTGTCTAGTTAAAAAAAAGATTACTTTCCTATCCCTGCCATTGTCAGAGCAAAGTTTTAACTGTTTGGCAAAATATTAAAACCTAATTTCAAAAGGTCAATTAAAGTAAGTTTATATTGTTTTGGGCCATTCTATTGATCAGCATTTTTTCTATGAAAAGTTAACCTACATCTTGGTTAAATATCCTGTGTCTTGCTTTATTATACTCTTCTTCCCTCTCTTCAATTGATTTGGATCTCTTATCTTCCATGGTATACATAGCAATTGGACTATCGATCTGTAAGACACACCTATATATTACCTAATGCATTTATTCTCTGGCATCAATAGGAGCAACAGATCTAACAATAGCTGTTTTGCTTAAACCAGGACACAGGATTTCACGGTAACGATCGTTACCGGTAACGTGTCGTTACCTTGCTGGAGAAAACATGTAAACGAAAATCCAGTTCCCACGAAAAAAGACCATGTGGAAGAAACACAAAGGCTGAACAGCCAGAATCAATGATGGTTGCATTATTCGGCATATTGCTTATCTTAAAACACCATACGCAAGGCAAGTTCCGAATATTGCTTTACTTTCTCTCTGCCATCTTGTTTCTATCCCATAACGCTTTTTTCGAGGTCTGCAAAGCATTTTGGGGCATCTTGCAAAGTTGTTTCATTTTAAGAACAGATGTCCATCAACAGCTTTACGGAGCCCAAAAAATTGCTACTGATAGATCCTCATGAAACAAAAACACTGAACCCAAAAAAGAATTTACCATAAAATCTGAAATCCTATGGCCTGTTAAACAGTGAATTTACCATCCATCTATCCACTTTAGACATGTTCAGTAAGGATATTATAGACATTAGAAAGATACTTTATTTGAACTTGTCAGATTTTAGGCATAAAATTATGAAAATGTTAGATCTTTACATGTCGTCTAGACAGCATACTGCATGCCTACAATAACCTTTACTGTACAAAACAGAGAGGAAAAGTTAAGAGGTTATCGGGAACTGTTGAACTGCCCACATATATAATCAGTACAAATGACCTGTACACACTACGTAATAATGATTTCATTATTCATATATAAAACGTTGGATGAGCATTGCATACTTAGGAGAGCAATGAACCTGGGGGTAGAAGGTACAAGGGCAGTCTTAGGTAATCCAAAGAAAATTTGGAGTAAGATAGTGGAAGAAGACATGAGGAAGGTAAATATCACAGAAGATATGGCAAAGGCCAGACAAAAGTGAAGGCATCTCATATCGCGTCCAGCCCCAGGAATAGAAAACTAGGGATGTTAAACAAAGATGATGTTGATGATTTTTTTCTCCTTCCTGTGTTCCTCCGCATGCAAAATATTTCCCTTCTAAATTGCCAAGATGTAAAAGAACAATAACAATAGACAATAATTAAGTAACGATCCGCGTAAGAACTAGGCACCCGAAATACAAAGGCGTGAAAAAATTAATTGAAACCACAAACAGTAATCCTGGCCTCTGATTGGCTAGAGCTCGAAAATTCGTCAAAAAAGTCAATAAAAATAGCATTTTCTTAACTTTTTTTTAGAAACTCTGTCCCAGTCTTTAAAACTACTGTTATTGTAAGTTTCAAAGCAGTGGCATATGGGGAAATGGTGCAACACAACTTTGAATCGGCTCTATTGTTCTGTGCCTAGTTCTTACGCGGATCGTTACTTAATGCTTAAACAACATTATTTCCGACGAAAACAGAAAACAACTATTAGTGCTGTTGATGAACTTACTATCTACATTAATGGCCTGCATGGAGCGTAGGGCTTGATCGCACCAGCGATAGAATTCATCCCCGACATTAGCAGACTGCTGCTGGAAAAGTCTCCGAACGTTTTCCTGTTAATCAACACCAAGTGTCAATAAGGACGACACTCCAAATACGTTATTAGAAACTTTTAACGACAACTTTTTACAATCACCTGTTTGTGCTTCACACTTGATCACACTAACTCGTAAAAAAATCAAACCATTTAAAATTATACATACGTGACAACTAAATTTAGTTTCCAATTTTTCTATGCTAAAAATGAATTTGAAATCATTGTGAACCACCAGTAACTATGAATGATATATTCAGTAAGTTTTGGTAAAACAAGGATATCAACTTTACTTGATGTGCATTAGGGAGACATAGCATTAACAGGAAATGTTAGCTTGACATGATAAGCAAGAAACAAATCACAGCTTCTTGGTAGGAGGTGATAAACAACAAAAGGTAGGACTACAGTATGACACAATAAAGAACACTGCGTATGGACTTCAAACACAAGACTTGTTATAGCCACATCATGAAGGTAGAAATGACATCTGAACAGCGGTGTAAGACTACGGAATCTCTCCTACCACTTCTTTGTTGTGTAACTGCAGCTGATTGGCTGGACAATAAATCATGTGACCTGGCCATCCGGGAGCCTTACTAGGGCTCTTGGAGATTAAACTCTCTGGGTAATGGTAAATCCCAATCTTCGAATAAAAGACGTCCACTGTTGGTTTCCCAAATATTTTGAATGACAGGCAGATTTTTGTTAAGATTGTAAATGGGGTAATTCCATTGTTTACAGCACGCGTAATCTATAATGCATTTTAATTGTAATCAGTCCTTCCCGTCTCTCTCACGTTCTTTGATCAATGACAATTTTCTCATTGCCTTCTAATGGTCGAAATGGATTAAACAGAATGTGGCGAATGTGCCAAAACGAGACTTCGACTGAATCAGACAAACCGGAGAAACGATAAGTAAGTGTATTTGAAACCAAAAAAATTGTTGAAATAAATGAAATGAAATGAGATGTAAACCTGGTGTATTGGGTCGATAAAAAGAACAACTAGGATAGGACAAGTTAGGATAATGAAATGAGTAGGAAAATAAAAAGCAGTTCAGTCGAAAGATATAAAATGAAAATTTAAAAGAACGAGGTGAATTGGGGAGGGAACACTGAAACTATATAAAAAATGGTTTCACATAAAGTTACTTTCTTTAAGATTTTATTCAATGCTGTGTTATTATTAACATATTATTAACATATTATTATATTATATTATTTTAATATACAATAATAAAATAATCAATCATTAATAATTAATAAAATAATTATTCATTACTGTTTATATAATATATCTATATTTAAAAATGTTATAATAAATAGTAATATTATCAATATAATATTATTTTATTATCTATTAAATATAATATTTTACATTATCTCTGCAAAACTAGCCAAGTTAATAGAAGAACTTTCTGAAACTTCTCACCTCGTCCTTGTTAACCTTTTTTCCGGTGGGCTTGGTAGGGTGAGAATTGACACTAAAATGTACAACACTAAGTATCAGAAACACCAAGTGCTATGAAACCTCTCAAGAGTGAACCTTAAGGTAGTCACGCTGCTTAAATAGAGTGACTTAAAGGAAAAGAATGACAATAAAACGTAAATTTTACAAAATAGAAACGATTTTAATGATTCATTTCCAGAGTTACTTTTTTTCCATATGAAAACATACCATTTTTATGAGGTCACACGTATTTAAGTGAAAAATTCAATCTTGAAATGTCGAGACAGCTTGACTTCGCTAACTTTTTCGCGTCCATAACGCCACAGTAGTCTAAACAAAATCGGGTAAATCTGAACAATTCATTATTTTAAAAAAGCATCCTCAAAAACATAGTTTATGTGCACTGCATTTTACTGGGCTACCTTTAGTAAGCCCATTCATAAAACAAGAATGTTTTTCCGTCGTCGTCTTCGTCGGAAAGTATCCCAAACTTTCGGAAAGTATCCCACACTTCCTTGCGTCACCAGGTAAAACTGGTTCTTCATTGTTCCACACTAAAATATGACACGGCGTACGCTTCGAAACGGGAGGCAGACAGAAACGGAGGTGCATATACTATCAAACAAAATTATTAGTATGTAAAAATCTGATAAATTTATCAGTGTGCAGATACAAAATAAGTTATCAGTGTAAAAGTATCAAATCACTTAGGAACTGAAGACGAGCAAAAAAGCTGCCATTTCGGGATTGAGAAAAATAATTTTGAAATAGTAATGATCTTGTATGTGGTCAAGATTACTTTAAAGACTGCTGTTGCCTTGCATCTTATTGAAACTTATCATAAATTAGATTATTTTTGTATTTAAAGTAGTAAAAGTCAAGTGTCACCAATGATGCATATACCTTACGAATACCAAGTGTCAACAGTGATGCATATACCTTACCTTGTTTGCTGCCTTGCAGCGGCCTTTCGAGGGGTAGGTTCACTGTCTTGATCGACTGCCTTAACACAATCATCCCAGAAAAACACCTTCCCATCATCGTCACCATCATCATCTTCATCCTCATCAATAAGCTTTCCACGCACTTGTGGCTTTGAAGTCGTTGATCCCCAATTACTAGTCCCAGACCCTGATGTCCAGGATGAGGTGAGAGGTCCTGTATTGGACCACACAGACGAACTTAGAGGGTTATGAATGGGTGGGTGAGATCGCGACAACTGCGCAGGTTGTTTATTGTGCTTCAGTATTTGCTGTTGTTGTTCTTCCTGGATCTGTACAAGCGACTTCACTGCTGATTGGCTGGATGGGACTCTAATGATAAAAGAATATTTCATTTTGCATATCTACTTTCAAGTCTTCAATTTTTACTTTAATTGAAAGCACCGTAAGTGCAGTCAATACTTTAAATGCATTCACTTTTTATCACGTATCATTTCATAAGAGGCATCATGTGTTTAGAGGGACATTAATACCCTTGTTTGAGAACTTTATATTGGTCGCAGAGCTACCACAAGGGCAGACTGAAATTTATACTTTTACAAAATGTATTTCTTTGTGGGCCATCTCAACTGAATAACAAACATAACCAGACTGCGCTTAAAAACATAATAGATAATTTAAGCAATAGCGAAATGTTATTCGAAAGTCCTCCAGGTTGAACTCAAAATGTAACATTCCCAAGCGATGTGAGCAAAAATTTCAGTAAGCTTAACCTGCTAAGAATGCATAACCATAATTTTCTACTTGCTTTTCTTCACACAATCTACTTTTCTATCATTACACTACATATTCAATAGAACGCACTTCTTAATCTTTTATACTATTAATACAGACTAGGCCCAAGTGTTTAAAGAACGTTTTGTTTCCAAACGTACACAGACGGATTTGATCTGTAAATTTGGGGTCAAAACGTTTTTCCTATAGAAATCTGAAAAGTATTTTACAAGAACCGTAATCTTTACCTTAGAGAAGCAATAGCTGCTATAATTTTTCCTTAACCCAGGGTTAAATTTAACCCACCTTTGAACAACCCAGGCTAAGTGTATAATCTCTACACTCAGGCTAAAGATGAGAAAGCTTAAAAAATGTTGTCACATTTGTAGCCGATGCAACTAACCGTTTATCTCCCCAGCCTAACGAGGAAGCACGTGCTTGTTGTTGTTGTTGCTGCTGCTGCTGCTGTTGTATCTGTAGTTGACGCAAGCGCTCTTCCTGGGCTCTCCTCTCTCTGTTTTCTTGCTGCTGTTGTATTTCCACAAGTGAAGGTGCTGAAGATGTCACAGTTGGAACAGCCCATAACTGACCATTGGTGTTCTACCATGAAGAAAAGCAGCTAACGCTTAACTATGGCATTGATGACACAAATGTTTTAAAAAAGTGTAAGAATACAGTCATGCACCTCCTAGCATGTCATTTTCAAACTAATGGCACAAAAATGACAAAATAAATGAAAGGAATAAAAACATGAATGGAAAAAATAACAAAGATGAATAAAGAAAATAATGATAGATGAAAAAATGAAAAAAAAAGCATGACAAATATAAGAGAGATGAATAAAAAATTATAGAATGTGAATACAAAATAATAACACAGAAACCTCGGTTGCTCTTCAAGATAAATTATTCTTCTTTTACAAGGTTGTACAAAGGCTCTTTCAACACTTACAGAACTCTGACTTCTCTTTTGCTGCAGTTTTTGCTGAAGCTCTCTCTCTTGCTGAAGTTCAAGCTGTTTTCTTCTCTGTAACTCCTGCTGTTGCTGCTGCAGCCTTAATAATGCCTGCTGTTGCTGTTGTTTCAACCTCTTTTGCTTATCTGCCTCTTGCTGCCTTTGTAACTCTTGCTGGTTCTTTAAAGCTTCTTGCTGTTGCCTCTTCTGTAGTTCCTCTTCCTGCTTTTTTTTGTAGACTTCCTCTTTTTGTTTCTGAAAAAATGTTGCCAGAAATATAAGTGTTCAAGATCGAATCCAAATTCTGCCAGTTTTTATCACTGCATCAAGCAGCACTTGATTTCATGTAATTAGGTTCAACCAATATATTTTAATTTCACCAAAAAAACCCCCAAACACTGAATCATTTTGAAGTGTTTTTTAATTATTGGTGATGGTGGACAACCTGAAGTTCTGATGGAAAATGAAGCTATGAAGTTCAATTACTGATAGTCACAAAATAATTACTATATTAACGTGTTCAGTCGAGAAAGATCAGCAAGCTGCAGTTCTAAACTCATTAGTTCAAACCATACTAGTGTCCATCCTTGAAGAAACGGACTTGGATTTGAGCTGTAATCTTGGGATTAACAAGTATTTTTCCATAGAAAATCTAACCTGTATTTTGTAAAACTGTTAACTTTTTGCCTAAGCCCGCAAAAAAAAGCCCTTAATCAACAATGCTTTAATTTTTGAAATGTTATCTATCAACTGCAATGTTTAGTCGTGTAAATTATACATTCCGAATAATTTATGGACCAAAGAACGGTTGAGGCGAACAAGGTCATTTTGGGAGGAGGAGGTTGTATTACTAAAAACAAGCATTAAATATATCAACCATGGTGCTCACTGATGATAACAAAATTCCAGGAGTTTTCCAGGAATTCTCCAGGGTGAAGAAAATATTTTTCCAGAACCCAAACCCAGTTTCTCTCTCTGTCTCGGCATGCAAAAATGCAACAATATCAAGTAATTTCTACCAAAGTAGCAGCAACTGAAATCGAGTCTACATAAAATACAAAAAATACAATCAGAAGTCAGATGCTTCAGCAGGTTTTGGTTTGTTTTGAAAACTGACGAAAATGTTTTCTTAAAATTCAAGGAGTTTTCCAGGAGTTTAGGGAAATTATCTGTTTTTCCAGGAATCTTCAAGGGCCCTGAAAGAAAATTTCAAAATTCCAGGAGTTTTCCAGGAATTCCAGGAGTAGTGAGCACAATGATCAACGGTAACAATAAATGAAACGTTCTGTTTCTAATAGAAAAAGCTAAAATATTTTGAACATGGAAATCTTTGCTGTTCTCAATCACGAACCCTGAGTAATTCTTCCTGCTCCCTCATTTTCTTCTCTGCTTCTTCCTGTTGCCTTCTTTGTTCCTCTTCTTCTTGTTTCTGTCTCGTTAGTTCTTGCTGACGGAGACGTTCTTCCTCCTCCTTCAGTCTTGTAGCTCTTGCCTCAGATTCCTGCTGCTGAAGTTTTATCTGTTCATGGTAAAATAGATTCTCAGTTACTATCGATAGGAAGAATGCCTTGGCTTTGTTTTTCTAATATACTAATAAAATAAGGTTTTCAAGGGAGCAGCTACTGCCCTAAAGCCTTAATAAAAAATCTAGCACAAGGAGATGGTATATTTACGTCTGGTTTCCAATCCGCTCAAAAAAATAACGCAAGAACCAAACGTCCTGCTTCCTGTTAAGATAGTTCACACGAATAATCCATCAGATCTGCTATTGAACCTTTCACATGAAAGATAAATACTGTAAAGCTGTAAATAGTTCGAAGATGCAAGACATAGCCATGTAAGGAAAACCGAAAGTGATTTCAAAAATATACTATATGAAGGAGTACGAACACCCAGTCGACTGGTGTTTGCAAACTCTTATAAAATCCGTAAGAAATAACGTGTTCAAAAGAACAGCTTAAGGCAACAAATGTTTAACAATAAATTCACTGAAATATTAAAATGCGATTTCCAAAAGAACAATGAAGAAATCAAATAAGCGAAAATCCACAGCACCCTATACCTTTGCTTCTCTTTCTTTGGCTTCTTCGATTCTCTGGATTTCTTGAAATGGCTGGACTTTCTTTTTGCTAAGAAAAGAGATTGTTTCTTAATACAAATAATAATAATAATAATAATAATTTTAAAATTTATATAGCACTTTTTCCGAAGTCGATCAAAAGCGCTTTACAATATAATAATTAAAATGAGTAAAATGGACAGAATTAATTAAAATATGAAACAAATTGAATAAAATCATGAATCAACTAATTATAAAGTTCTACATTAAAAAGAAAGGTCTTAGTCATTTTTTTAAATTCATTAAGGGATGTAGCGTTCCTTATATCAGCAGGCAGTTTGTTCCAGAGTGACGGGGCAGCA